>JASUUG010000461.1:0-58733 GCA_030449905.1 Luvunga scandens | reverse complement strand
CAATCACTAAACTAGTACCAAAAGGACAACCTTTTGATTGTACTCTTTCACTTCTTGAATCTTCTCCTCATCTTTTTTTTTCTAATCATGTATGTGATAAATATTTTCCTTTCTTCACTTCCGCTTAAAGCTCTCCGCTTGGCAGTTGATCCTTTCTACGTTTTCAACCGTCCGCGGATCGCGTCACTTTGACCGCCTGCCTTTAATCGCACTCCTTCAATATTTACTTCTATATCTTCTTTTTCTTTATTTAACTACTTTAATTTTTCAACATCATTCATTTTTTCATCGAGCTTTGAACTGAATATATTTGCATAGGGAGGATATGCACACTGAATATTTAAATGATTGGTCTAATAAAAGATCCATTGGCAGGTTCCCAGAAGGGCGCAGCTAGTCGGTTCTGTTTGATTTTTTTCGGATAGTTATATAAACCATATATATATATATATATATATATATTATTTCGACTTGGTTTTGTGATGGAGCATGGTTTTATAAAAGAATGCTCTACAAGGAAATTGATGCAATGGGAAGGATAAAAGATGCTGGGATGATGAATGTCGGATAGGGATATTTTCGTATTCCTCAAAAATTAGAATAAAGAAATAAACTTGATTATAAGAATATCCCCGCGAATTTAGGGTGTTAAAACTCATTCATTTCGCAAAATGTCGAAATAACAAGAATAGAATTTAAGCCAAGAGTTCATTACAAGAAATAATCAATAACAAATAATGAAGGCCTACTTGCAAAATCTACAAAAGACATATTTATACTAACTACTATTTATGCTTATTTGACTAGACAACCTATTTTAATAAAACTTATACCTAAACTAGGAAATACAACTTAAATAAACTATACCTGACAATGAAATGCTAAAAATAAAACTAAATTAAATTAGAATAAAAATTAATTAAAATATTCTTAAATATTATAAATTTCAAACTTATTGAGATTTTTTCATTTCTTGCTCGCATCAGTTTGTTAATAATTAAATTCTAACCAATCAAATTGATTCTCAAAAATCTAAATTAAGATAAGCCCACTACTACTACCAAAAAAAAAAGCAAATAGACCATACCAACCATTTTGGTTGAGGTGGGTGTGTGCAATTTTGCCCATATTTACGTATTTTTGTCAAAAAAAGAACACTTAAAACTTAGTTACCAAATCGACGTGTCCATATTTGAGTGCTTTTTTTTTTTTTTTTTTTTGAGAATAGATTGTGCCTTTTTGACAAAAATATCTTGGAATAGTTTGTCAATTTATTACTTTTATAATTATAACAAATTTAGGGTTATTCATAGATTCATGATTAAAATTATTATTTAATGATTTAAGGGCCTAACAATAATTTTATGTCTATTATTTGATATCTCTATTTGTGTATTTTACCATAAAGGGTAAAATTGATATTTTCACTACCAACTAACTAGTTACTTAGTCGTTCTAATAGAAAAGTAGTAAATGAAAGGTTTAGAGTTACAATAGTAAAATATTTTATCAATACTATACGAGTCATTTGATATATTAAGCAGTCATTTGATATATTAAAATTCTTGAAGTAGTGAAATGAAAATAACTCTAAAATATATGCAAAATAAATCTTGCTTAATTTTTAAAGTACTTAAAATAAGCATGAAATGATCTAAAAGTACGCTAAGAAATGTAGGTTGCTATGGTGGCCTCATTTTATGTTAGATCTTCTTTGTTTTTTTGGTTTTTTGATTTTTTTAAAGTTTAACAAGTTTAGAAGAAAAGGTAAGTGTTAAAGAAAAATTAAGAACTGTGCTTGATCTCTACACAAACCGATGTAGCAGAAGCTTAACGTTCTAATATTTATTGGATTCTATAGAATACAAGAATATGTTAGGACTCATTAATTCTGGAGAATGTCTAGAATTAATTAAACCTCAAATAAATCACACAGAGCTTTGAATATTTAAAATATTATCGAATCCTAATCTACCTCGGCGTATATTAGAGAAGGATATTTATATTAGTAGTAATTATTCAAAAGTAAAGAAAAACAAAGTTCTAAATTGAAAAATGAAACAAAGTTAAACTTTAGATAATAAGGAAACTAATCTAAATACAAAAGATTTCTAATATGCATCATGAATTCTTAGTTCCTTCAATTCTATCAAGCTATACTGATCAATGTACAAAGATAGGAGATGTTCATGACTAAATTGATAGAAAGCTCAATCTTCTCTGTTAGGGCATCTTAGGGAAGTTCATAGGAATACATATGGGAATTCTTATACTATTACAATATCCTCAACTCTTGAGCTTCTATGTCTATCACATTGCAAATAAGCTAAGACCGCTAGTAATCATCTCAACAATGGTGATATTTACACAAGCGTAAAAACATGCGCCCCTCACAAAAATTTTACCCATGCCTCCTCTTGGTTTTTAAACATAACTTTCTTTTTTTTGAAACAATATATAGCTCACATAGTTGAGATTTAAGCCAATCCGCGCCATATTATCAAGTATAAAGTCTTGAATGTCTAAAGAAATCAAACTTGCCTAAAATTCATCCTCTTACTCCATTCTAATAACACAATCCTCAATATACACTCTAAAGAAGTAACGAGCCCTAATTGTAATGAAAGCAACTAAACCATTAAATCGTTGGCTCTGTTCGCTACGCATAACAAAAGTACGGGAAACAAAAGAATGCATGGATCCAAGATTAATAAAAATATAAGTTCTTTCGCACAAAGATAGATAGTATACAAATAATAATTTTTAGTTTAGCATGTGCCTCCTATTTGTCAAAGCAAAAACTCGAGCTTGTAATGAGGTTGACCAGGCTGGACCTCTTTTGACCCAAAGCAGTCATCTAACTCCTAAAAAGTAGATATAGAACCTCTTGTCTCCGCACACCTTTCTAACCCCGAGTCTATCTAGAGTAAAGCTTGATGCTGTAATCTATCCCTTAGGGCCGAATCACACTCAGACAAAGTGTATAATCTCTTAATATGTCCAGTCAACACATAAATAAATTCTTTGCTTAACGCGTAGATTGGCTCCCAAAGTCGATGCCTTGAATCCTTGAATAATATTAGAGTAAATCATGGCAGTACTGTCATAGTAAAATTTTATCAACTCGCAGTCGCACTAATCTATTGTAATGCATCAATCTGACTCAAACAAGGTCGCATCCCACGAGGAGGTGGATTTTTAATCAAGTCAGAGAATGAATTTTCCGAGTTGGTGGTTGATTTATAATGACAATGACGTAGGAATGATGACCAAATTAAAGCTGTAGAATAACTATTAAAATTAAGTCAATCTCCTGATCCAGACTCAATACGCACTACTCCGCTAACATTCATTATTATTGCACTAATTAAATCAATGAAGGGGATTTTCCACTCATGAACCACACTTTTAATAGATATGAAAGTATGGCTTCCTTGCGGGCTAAATAGTAATAACCTTGCTTAAGGAGGCTGCTATTCCACTTGATATCCAGACAAGATTATTACTATATATCTACTAAAAAGTCAAAACATCCACATAAATTAAAGTGGAAGGAAAAGTAAATTTACCAAATTAAGCCCACGGAGCATGTTGAGACTTCACCTTCAACCCAAGCTTAAAAGAAATTAGCTACTCATAACAACCAGGGTAAAATGGAAATTTTATTAAAATACGTAGAAAATACAAGATGGAGATGGAATTACAAAAAGTTGAGCTAAAAAAAAGATCTCGTAGGTGTCGAGGTAGGAGCCCTTTTAAATACACCGAAAATCAGCCATCCCATTAAAACACCTGACGCCGTGATCGTACACGGCAAGTTCTTATTGGATGGAAACACATCATCGTGCTGTTATTCTATGTATATGCATGTATCGCATACACACTGGTCCACTAACATTTTGCCACATCGCCGCCATTATTTTCGTCCACAGACGCGACACGCCACGCCAACGCCACATCATCGCCAATGCCACATAAGCGGCCAATTCCACATTATTTACGTCCAATCAAATGCCGCCACATCATCGCATAGTGCCATAACATTATGTAGTGCCACGCCGTACAAAGATCCGTAAACAAAGGCCGCAGACAAGGCCATATTTATGAATAGTACCGTATATGTGAACAAAGGCTATTTATCTTTTATGCTCTTCCTAAGGTTTTCAACTGTCCCGAGTTCAAAATTACGTCAGTCCGTTTTTCCATCTGACCCCCTCGCTCATCAGAAATGACCATGATATCCCTAAAATACATAAAATACTTAATTAAAATAAAAAACATACATAATTAAATTAAGGGACTTAAAGACATAAAAATAAGGGATGTTAGCCGACTTGGAGCCAGAAACGACGATTTTCTCCATTATAAATACACACCGTCTAAGACTTCAACACACACCCCAACTAGCTTGTTGTTAGTCCTTAGCAAATTAAGAAAACAAAACTCAATTTTTTTTTAAAAAACGTTTTATTTAATCAATCGACTAATGATAACAATTAAACAAAAAGATAAGATTATCTAAATCTAAAGAAATATCATCCCCATATCAACTACTCCATATGAATCAGTTTAGCAAACTTTGTCACAACTTTGTCAGTCACTTTCAAGAATGACATATCAAACCCCAAAATCTCACTCTGGTAGTAGTGATACTCTCACAAAGAAATTAAACCCTAAAATAATTACTTTAGTGAATGGTAAATTAAGTGAAAATAATAAATAAGTAATATCACACACTTTCACCAAGGTGATAGAAATATGCCCTCGGCTTTAGAAATAATGATTTTAATTCAAAAAATGCTAATCAAAATCAATATATTCATCATTCCTTTTTTTTTAATATTATCGCCACATCTTTTCAACCCATATAACTAGTTTCTATTTCGATTATAGTTCCTAAAATCAAGAAGGACTTTTATTGGGACGTAACGTAGGCTAGAGACGTTAACAAAAAGAAAGGATAATAGGAAAAATAAAATATATGTTTAAAAAATAAAGAACTTTGGAGATTGTTAGATGCTTTTCACTTGAATTTTTTTTCCTCTTTTTTTTTCTTTATTTTATTTATTTATTTATATACATATTTTTTTTCTTTTGTTTCTTTTTTTCTTTTTTTATAAAGACCTTTTTGTGAATTTATCTCTATTTTCAAACATAAATGGGTGGTGAGAAATACAAAATATAGGTGATCTTTCCACATCGGAAATGGACAAGATAATAGGTTAACAAAGAAAAGTCTTTATTTTTATTTTATTATCATTATTTTTTATTTTTTAAGTGAAAGGGTTAATTATAGATATATTAATGTGGGTTTGGCTAGAAGGCTCGAATGGACTAAAGATGGCCTTTCTCGTCATCTTTTGCGCTCTAAATAATCTTATATCTACTAGTTAGATGGACCTTCATATGTGGCAACACACACTTTAGTTTTTTTTTTTTAAACTAAGAAAATCTAGCGATCATGTATCAAAGAATAAACTCCTAAAATTTGAATGAAGAATGAGCAAAAAGGTTCTTCAAGAAAAATGACAGCTCAAAACTCACTTGAAAATTATTATGACATGTACCAAGCAACTTATATTTATCTCCAACATCAACACGTAGAATGAAACATGGTGAACATAACTAAAAACCAATGATAATACAAATACTAAAATTTAAAAGTTATCATGTCATCTAATTATGAAAAGATCACACAACATGCTTTTTTTTTAATATTACCCCAAACCTATTCTAGTAATGAAAATTATGCATGCAAAACGGTGAAAATAAAAAAAACTAATTGGTAAAGTTAAAAAAATCACACTTAAAATGACTCGTTAAAAGCTCAAAAGAAATGTTTGAAATTTTTTTATAAGAAGATGCGTTTTAGAGTCACTACACTCATATTTAGCCATCTTCGCCTCAAGAATTTAGCCAACATTAGTTTCTACAAGAAAAATTAGTAAAAACTACACCAAGATTGAGATATTCCACAATTGTCAACTATTCCCTCCCACGTCGAACGAAACATTGTCCTCAATTTGAAAGAAAATAGAGTTTATGAGACATCACCTGCATCCGCACGATAAAAATATTTACAATGGAGAGTTAAATCTAATTTGCACTTCTTTTCGGCGGATTTGTTACCATCATTGGTTGGCCGTTCCAACATAATGGTCTTGGGATCCCGGCTCGACGATCATAAGCTTGTAGCGGATCAAGTAACTCATTAGTAATATGAGCACAAATAAAGATTTTTTCTTGTAAAGGGTTGAAATGGTTTTTATTGCATGGTTAAGAAATCGATAAAGCCATCATAAAAAGTTATGATATTTAACAAATTGATAGGTTTCGATGAATGTTCAGATGGGCAAGATGATACCGTGATTAATGCTTCTAGAGTTGTAAGATCTCCCTGTAGGAAAATAAAAGCATTAGATGATTTAGATTTCGTTATTGCTTTGTATCACCAAGACGACTAACTCTTCTCCGGTTGGTGAGTTAGACACACAGCCAATCTGGTTTGAGGCTTCGGATGATGCCTAACACTTGGCTCCTTCTCCGAGATAAACTTTTGAGACTAGTTTTGATAACCCTTCAGTCACCTCGCCATAAACCATATGCAAATTTCTTCTCGTCACATACGTTGACCAAGATCGATGGTCAGCTTTGCCACGCACTCTTTATGTTTGCTTAAGTAGTTAAATCCAGAGCACACAAATGTTCTTGAATTGTTTGTTGCAGTAGCTTGCCATTGATGCTTCAAAATAATTTATGAGTTTAAAGAAAAGGATCATATACGAGATCTTGTTGACAATGATTTACATCTGTATGTATGAGGTAACATGTCTATGTCAATTAACGCGAAAGACGTTGCTCAAGAAAGTGAAAAAGGAAATAGTAAAAACAAAAAAGCAAATAATTATTAAAGACAAAAATAATTAATAAAACAACAGTGAAATAAAACAATAGTAAAATAACAAAGAAAGGATATTTGGTGTAGTTGTGATTGTGCTCATATCTTCCTTTGGTTTTACGTCCAAAACGGCAATGCCTTCATGCGTCGGATAGGATTCCATCCAGTTTTCTTATAAATTGTAAAACATGGTCGTTTATAGTCGATTCCCGCGACCATATCGGACACGCTTTTTTCTTCAAATAATGACCATACTGGGAGAATTGCTTTTACGTATTCACAGCAGGATGCGTTTGAGACAAAAGGACATAATCAATGACTCTTTATTCAAGCCATCCCCAATTAATTGAATCTTATCTTCCTATTATCGATATCATTCCGAAAGAAGCAAAGATTTTTGTCACATTTCATCCTGGCACACTTTATAACAATCAACATGAAATTTTGAGCTCTTTGTTTCTTAAGTAATTTCCTTTACCACAACCAGGCATGTATGTAATAAATTTGGGAAGAACTCACTTTGCTAAACGTACGCCTCGATTAACCAGCGGATGTCAGTAGGACGTTATTTCTCATAAGCAATCGCATGCGTTCGGACCGAAGCTTTATAGATCGTAAGGATGGCATTACGAGGAAGTGAAGGAAATCGCTTGTGAAGCTTTGCTAATCGTGTTTACACCATACCTTATTCTCAGAATATCAGTTATTATGGGAAACTGAAGTAATCGACTTTGATTGTCACGGAGTACCGTTATCCGCCATTTAACAGGGGTAACAAACTAAAGAACACAAAGAAGAAAAGAAAAGAAAAGGAAAGAAAATAATAATCTCACAATCATCCTCTTTATTAGGTTTACCTCAAGTTCGATTTGGGTGTCGTAGATACCTCCTTCAATTTCTGATTTGTCTTTTTGTCTTCAACGTGAGATACCAACTACGGAGGTTGTAGCTTTCAAATACGATGTGTTTTACAAAATCGTATCTAAACTTTAGATAAGATTGTACACGTCAAGTTGTCGAAATGTTTCAAGGATATGTATAATTGATGCATACATGATTAGAAGTGATAAAAAAATTGAATGATTAAATAAACACACTTTCACAAAAAATTTAAATCACCAAAGAAAGAAATAAGAAAAATTCTCAATTCAAATTTGGTGGGTCACTCAAATCGATTTCGGTGTCTTTTTTCATACGGTTGGTCACTCTAAATATGGCTTGATCTTTGATTATTAACTTTAAAAGTTACACCGTTCTTTGGATCCTTAATTTTAATTGCTCCGTGTGAAAAAAGCAGTGGGACTATAAAGGACTAGTCCATCGAGAGCGTAACTTATTTGGGAATAAACGCCTTGGCGTGAATTGAATAAAATCTTTCTAACCCAGGGGTGAAAGATTTTCTCATAATTTTCTTGTCATAAAAGACTTTCATTCGCTGTTTGTAAATCTTGGCATTTTCGTATGCATCATTACGAATTTCTTCAAGTTCTACCAGCTGTAATTTTCTTTCTGATCTAGTTTGCTGCATGTCAAAGTTGAATTTCTTGATGGCCCCGGTATACGATGCTCGAGTGCGGTGGTGATTCCGATGATGGACTCGGTTTAACTTTCTAATGGTGCTAGTTGTTCTCTCTTGACTTTCATTTGTTAATGTCCATGGATGGTCTTTGAATCAAGTAGGGCTTTAACTTTCATCTATTGATCTCAATATCAAATTCAAACGAAAGTGAGTTAAACATGTTTTGTAAAGGATGTCATTAAAGGTTTGAAAGAAATTAAACATATTTGTAAAAGGATCATCTTAAGGTTTGAAAGAAAAAGCATGATCAACTAATTCTTCAATTAAATCTACATCAACAATTTCATCAAATCGCATTGTGAAGTTGTTTGGCAATATTGAAGATATTTAGCCGTCGTCGTATCACGAAAGGACAATCATGTTTCCGGATCTGCGTTGAATGTGAGCATCGGAATTGCCAAGAAAGTCGTCTAGGATAATGGGGATGTGCTTCCTTAATCTGGACTAGTTGAGTGTCGATTCAATGAAATCAGGAAAATGAAATTTATCTACCAGTATAAGACATCCTCCACAATACCACGAGGTTTTTTCATGGGCCGATCCAGTGTTATGCACCACCTGAGTTGGGTGTAATTCTCTCACCCAAGTTTCACAAATACTTAGTAAGGCAACAGATTTACACTAGCTCCTAAGTCGAACAAAGCGTTCTCCGATTGTATGGTTCCCCATCTGCGTGAGATCGTGGGGGGCGCAGTGCTGTATTTTAGAGTAATTTTGTGTTAGAGTATGGAGCTCACGTTTTTGTTAAAAATGCCTTTTTAAAACATGAATGTTTCTCTTTTTAGTACAAGGTCTTGAAGAAACTTGGTATAATATGGCACTTGTTTTATAGCGTGTGCGAAGGATGTTAACACTTACCTTTTAAAGATTTCAAAAATCTCATTTGTAGATTTTTCCTCTTTGCTTTAGCTAACCTTTGGGGAAATAGAGCTTTTGGAACGTATTCTTGTGGGTTCGTTTCTTCTTTCTCCTCTGATGACGAGTCTTCTGCATTTACTGGTACAATTTGAGTTGTTTTTGTCATTGGCATCTCCATTTTATTGTCGACTTCTTTTCCTTTTCGCAAGGTCATAACGGCTTTGACCTCTCCATGCTGGCGAACCGGTGCTTACTTCATGCACTCCTTTACGACAGTAATCGTTGATTTGGGAATTTTCCTTTCTCAGCTTGATCATTGCGAGGTTTCAATCAAGTTGTGTTGTCCCACCATTTTTTCAAGGTTTGAAACTGATTTGGTTTTATGAGTTAAAACCCATTCTCATCTTATTTCGTAGTTCATCAATGGTGCGCTTTTTGTTGCTCAATTTTGGAGTGAATAAGATTCTTGAAATTTTGTAATGCATCTTCCCATGGTCTAGGTAGAGAATAGTTTGGGTTCGATTGTATGGCCTAAATGGTGTCCGAGAGGCTTGAGGATTTTGAGGAATTGGTTTGCATTGGTGGAGAGGGGCTAGAGCTCTTTATCGGTCCATTCTGTTGGAATCCTTGAGACCATGAAAAATTGGGGTGGACTCTCCATCCAGGGATTATACGTGTTGGAGTAAGGATTATAGTTTGATGGCTTTCATTACACCTACGCATTGACTTGACTGTGTATTTAGTCCTGGTCATATGGTTCCTAAGTTAATTTAGCGGTGTTAACGATCTTTTGTCGGAAAGACCTTCAACTATCTCTTTGACTTCTTTAATTTCTATGCTTGACTCGCTAATGTGAACCTCATTCACTCTCTTAACTCTTCTTAAGATTCCCCGAGTGAACGACTCTCGTTGTTGGGAATTATCCACTCGTTTGGAAGAAATCCCAAATCTCTCCGTTGTACTTTTGACATTAGCTCTCCTCCACTTGTTGTCATTAGCCATTAGCCATTCTTGGACATTCGCAATAATCCCTCCAAAAAGTATTGGCATTGGTGCCATTTTTGTATTCATGATGTGGACACTTTAGGAGTAGCCCATTGAATCGCTCCCATGCTTCAAAAAATTGCTCATCTTCTCTTTGGGTAAACTCTGAAATTTTCCCGTGAATAGAGTTGGTTTTATGTCTTGGAAAATATTTATTCAAAATTTGGTTACCATTTGTTCCCATGATGTAATCTATTAGTAGTCAATGACGAACCCGTGAACGAGCTCTCATCCTTTAAAGAAAATGGGAATAATCTAAGCAATATCATCATCCTAAAATTCTCATATTTAAAAGTTTGACAAATAGCATGGAAATCATTCGGATGATTATATGGATCTTCATTTTCTGCGCCATAGAATATGGGGGAGACAATTTAGCATACTAGGTTTTAATTCAAAACTCCTAGCCTACATTTGGATATCGTATACATGATGTGCTTGGTTAGTAAGGACTAAAGTAGTCCAAATGGCCTCTCTTGTGGTCTTTGGTT
Organism: Luvunga scandens; assembly: GCA_030449905.1. Taxonomy (NCBI): domain Eukaryota; kingdom Viridiplantae; phylum Streptophyta; class Magnoliopsida; order Sapindales; family Rutaceae; genus Luvunga; species Luvunga scandens. Next base: position 47,863 of record JASUUG010000461.1, on the reverse strand, counting down.
GCAAATCCATTTCAATTTTATTTGTAATTGCAACGTGTTTGTGTATCACGAAGTGTTTTTTCCAATTCAAAATCTATAGGCTCAAAATTAGGTAATTGTGACCTTTTCGACCATGCATGCAAAGAAAAAAAATGGTAACAAAATTAATAAAAATAAAGAAGAAGGAGAAATTAATCTAACCTTATCACATTATTCTGATTTTGATATGAAAACAACTCAAGCGCTATATATAGAAAAGAAAATACGTGAAACAAATTAAAATAAATTAATAGGCGGTTGAACCTGTCGATTTAATAAAAAAAATAACATGAAAATTAAATTACAGAAATTTAAAGAAGAGAAGAAAATAAAACAAAATAATACGTACTTCAAAATGCCGATTCACATCTTTTTTTTCTTTTTTTTATAATAAACAAAATTCCAAGAAAACAACTAAAATAAATAAATAAAGAAATTAAAAATTTATTCTACGAATTAAAATAACTTACCTCCTCGCAAGCGGCGCCAAAACTTGTTGTGCAAATTTTGTTGAACTCACAAACACACGAATCTATTGTAGAATAGATTAACGGTGACGAGTGTCGATCCCACGAGGAGGTGGATTTTAATTGCTTGTAGAATGAATTTTCTGAGTTGGTGGTTGGATTTATAATGACAATGATGTAGGCAATGTATTAATTTAAATTAAAGCTGTAAGAATAATTATTAAAATTAAGTGCTTGGATCTCCGAATCTGTACTCAACATGCACCATCGGCTTAACATTCATTATTAGTACCAATTAAATTATGAAGGAGAATTTTCCACTCCTCATGAACCACACTCTAATAGATATGGTGCTAAGGGCTTCCCGTACCAAACAGTAATAACATTGCCTAAGGAGGCGGTTATTCCAACCGATATCTAGACAAGATTATTACTATATGTCCATGAAAAGTCAAAACATCCACATAAATTAAAGGGGAAGGAAAAGTAAATTTATCAAATTAAGCCTGGGCGTGTTGAGACTTCACCTTTCAACCCAAATTTGAAAGTAAATTAGATATTAATAATTGAACTAGGGGTAAAATGAAAACTTTATTAAAATACGTAGAAAATATAAGATGGAGATGGAATTACAGAAAATTGAGCTCAAAAATAGATTTAGAAGTGTCAAATTAGGGGGATCCCCTTTTATAGATACTGTTTGATTAAATCACGTCCATCCGTGATTAAAACAATTTGGACGTTCGAGATTGCGCACGTGGCAAGTTCCTATTGATGGAACACATCATCGAGCTGTTATTACGTGTATATGCATGTACCGCATACACACGTTTTTTCGGTCCACTAACATTACGCCACATCACCGGTCATTATTTTGGTCGATAGGATCGTGACACGTCATCGATCGGCAACGCCACATCATCGATCAATGTCACATAAGCGATCAATTCCACATCATTCGTCCAATCAAATGCCGCCACATCATCGTATAGTGCCATGTCATTATGCAGTGCCACGTCGGTATCTGATGTCAGTGAGCAGTCTGCGCGTGCATCCATATTTGTGAATAGTACCGTATATGTGAACAATGCCATTTATCTTTTTATGCTCTTCTTAAGGTTTTCAACTGTCCTGAGTTCAAAATTACTGTCCGTTTTTCCATCTGATCCCTCTTTCATTGTGAAATGACCATGATATCCCTAAAATACATAAAATACTTAATTAAAATAAAACATATATAATTAAATTACAAGGAACTTAAAGACATAAAAGTAAAGATGTTAGTGAGACTTGAAGTGTAAAATGGTGATTTTCTCCATTATAAATACACACTTTCTAGTACTTAACAGATACCCTTTCTTTTAGGTGGCTGTTGGAGAATTAACTCTATTGCTATAGATGTGAACGCGTAAGAATATATAACAAATAATATAATCATGAGCATTCAGACCGTCTCTACATGGATTGATGTTACTAGAATTGCTACATCAATCTTAATAATACAATTTTGTTCTAAAAAAACAAGGCAATTTATAAAAACAAATGAACTAAATAAATTAAAATGGCAATAAATAAAATGCACTAAAGAAAATTCTCATGTCAAACACAAAAATAAAATCAACGGTAATAGAATAATTGAGTGAATAAACTCTCTTAATGGTATTAACTTGTTTCTTAATTATAGAACTGTTGTTACAACAGCTACTACAATACTGGACAAAATCACTTATGCATTCTCAGCTGTTGCCTGTTGGATATCTTATATCTAATACAACTTAACAGTGACTAATTATTATGCCAGCATTAAATATAGCATTACCATTTTAGGTTCCATTTACTCTACAAGGTGAATCTTTATGTCTATTTCTTGATTAATTTTAGATCAAGAATGACCCTATTCAAATTGAGATTTACCTAACTAGGGAAACCTAATATAAAACCAAGCATTGTCTTAATCGATTCCACTAAGTCATATTGTTTTGAGGCTCTTTCTTAGATAATATCCACTAAATGGGTGATTAGCCGAAATAGGGAATTAAGATAAGTACAATTAAGATAAAATGTTATACCAAATACAAAGAACGACTCATGTGTCAATCAAACATCTGTTAAGATTGTTTATCACTTAACCACAATCAAATTCACTTCATGATTTGTGATAAAACAGTAAATAAAATAAGTTTAGCCACCAAATACATTTCTATGAGAGCCATGACTAAATAGAAACCAAGAAAATAAGAGAAAGAATTGAAGTACACTTAGTCTTGAGATCTCTCTTTTTTGTCCATTTTGAATCCTCTATTATAGCCCTTAAATCATCTTTATTTTTTATTTTTCTCTTATTTTTCTTTGTGATTTTTTCTTAAGTGACGGTTACCCCTTTCTTTACATGCGCGCTTCATTTTATAATGTAGAACTAGGGCAACCAAAAGTGTGTGGCGCATATCCTCCATTTTTGGAAGCTATTGCAATCTTTTAATTATTTTGTGCGAAATCTTCTTTGTCATTACTTTAAGATTGCTGCAACAATGGCTATAGCATCTGTACTATTCTAGATTTGTTTTATTTCTTTTGTAGCCAAGTTCTTTAATTGCTTTTACTAGTTTATTTCAGTAGAATTCATCCCCTAAAACTTGAGCTTTCAATCACCTATAATTATGCATATAATCAAAGCAAAAAAAAAAAAAAAAAGCTCCCAAATAATTCAATCTATAGAAAATTAAATTAGAATGAATGCTTATGCAAAATGTAACTAAAATGTAACAAAAACACATTATTTACTCTTTAAATAATCTTGATTTAAGCTTAAAAGTGCTATGATAACTCTCATTTCATAAAATTATTAGTGGCTAACTACTAGGATACCTTTTGCCTAGCTCTGGGTACGCTTCTGCTTCAAAGCTTGAACTATGAGTCCCTCTGTAATACTATACTCTACACTTTATGCTGCCTTAATAACCTCTCCAATCTTAGTGTACTGTGATGTAGTTACAGTAATATGAATTTTAAATTGAAGACCTTTTTCAAACCATCCCCATCTTTCTCTCTTACAACTAACTGCTGATACAGTAAATCTACAAATGTTTACAAACTTCTTCTCATACTTTTTAACTATAATAGATCCCTAAACCAACCAAAAGAATTTGCTTTGCTTAATATCTTGATACACAATTGAGAAATAATTATCATAGAGTTCCTTACAAAAAATGGCCTAAATAATCATAATAAGTCTTTCATATCAATGCTTTACTGTTTGCCACCAGGATATGCTTTATCCTCAAGTACAAAAGTGGTAAAGGATTGCTTGTTATGATTTAAACACTTCATCACATCAAGAATGCACTTTAGTTTAACAAACCAGGACTCAGTCTGAGGTGGCTCTCTGGAACCATTAAAGCTCCTCACCTCTAAACTTCTCACATGCCCAATAGTGTTTGCACTATCAGCATGTGCCTAAGTCCAATTTTACACAATTGTAGTCATGATCTGAACTAGCCTGTCAAACGACTACTGAATGTTTAGGACACGGTTGTTTGTGCAATCTCATATGTCGATTACTTACTCCCTCATTCATAGGTTCACTTTCTTTCATAGGTACAACACTTGGAGTCAACCAGGTTATTAGTCTAGTACGACTTTGGAGTCAACTCGGTTATTGGCCTAGTACGACTACAACCACATCTATTGCTATTAAGAAGCATGATTATGCCTACAAATATCAATTCCCATTTTAATAATAATAAACTTATTCTTACTATAACAACAAAGTCTACAAAATTTTAAACAACGCTCCAATATTGACCGCCCCAAACTCCATAAGGTGAGTCTATTTGATATCATCTAACTCAACTGATAATAATCTAATTAGTAAGGATTGTATTGAAAATTTAGTAAATTCTCTCCTATAAATACAACAACCTCAAACCTGCAAATTTATTAAATATGCACTTCTAAATTAATTTAATATACAACCAACTTCATCAATCAAACTTCTTAAGCAACATACCAAAAACTACCGAAACATGTAATGTCAAAAATACATCAGATTATCCTTAGTCACCTAAATATAGTAAAATTATACAATCCAAAATGATATTATAAAAAAAATGCCCTAACAGCATCATCTATATCTCTTAACACCATCACATAGCAAAAATTCAAAAAAACTATAGTCACCAAGTTGATTGGTGTACCTGCAACCCTTTATTAAAATGGCGAATATAATAAACCTGGATGAGTATAAAACTCATTGAGCACAGTGAATGGATAATAATTTTTTAAAATAAGCTTAAAAATAATTATATCTTTTTAATATACCATTTTTATCAAGCTAAAAGTAAGAATATAGTTAGATTATTCAAACTTTAAATCGAACAATTGTTGTTAAGAGAATACATTATACTATGTGTAAGACTCATGAAAATCATATGAAAACATAATATAAAATACTTGATTCTCAAACTCTCACTAAACAACTACTCAGGGGAATAATCTTGTCATACCTAGACCTTTATGGACTGTATAATGATGTACTATTTGGGTACCATCATGTCCGGAGCTAAGTTGATAGAATAATGACGTGCTATTTGATATATCTCATCATATTTCATCATATTGCATAAAATAGTCCTCAAAGGATAAAAGCACCCAAGTTTAGGACCAAAGCCTTTGTGTGTACTTAGATGAGCCCCAAAGGCCTCCACCTCATTTGCGTCTTAGTAATTGAATCTCTTTTATCATCATACAACATGTATAAGCCCCTAAAAGATAAAAACGCCTAAACACACGATCGAAAAGCCTCTCTATGTGTTCAGATGAGCGTAAAGTCTCTCATCTCATCCGTATCACTGTAATTGGAGGGAAAGTGTACTTGTCACGTGATTTTTAATAACAAACGTTTATACCTATACATAACACATTTTAATCATAAATTAAGTGTACTTTTCTTTTCATTAACATACTTTAAATCTACTTTTCTTTTCTTTAAAATAATTTCATGTGTTACCCAGAATCAATAGGGAAAAGCAATAACCATATATTTTTTTAATAATTTATTAATACGTAAATAAAATTCATTTTTAGAAAATCATTAAATCAGAGCATTAAAAAATTATTTTACAAATATATTCTATTACATTTTAAAATCATAATAAACTATAAAAATAAGTTTTATACATTCCACTCACAGTGATGATGATGATGCTTAAACTCGACTATTGTCTGCATCCATGGATTGGTTCTCACTTGTGGTTCCTCCTAAATCAAGTAAACGATATAAGTACTTTCTTTAAATGTAAAATACAACTAATTGTATGTAATATAGCTCAAAATGAACATCCATCCATAGTATACAACTCTTGTGTCCATAAAATTACTAAAATAACCTTGCATCCAAAATTACTAAAATGCCTTGAAATTAGAAAGTGCCTTATAACACTCGAAATCATAAATTAATAAACTATCAATTTCTAAATTACTAACATATCCACAAAGTCAAAAACTACAAAACTACTCTCAAAGTATGAAATTACCAAAATGCCCTACCACTTAATGGTAATTGAAAGTCAACCAATGGCAATAGGGAAGGTCAAGTTAGATACTTCAGGCCACTGTAAGTCCAATGACAGTGGCTATGAGCTTTGAAATGTGGCGACTGCGTCAAATTGAGTTTCCATAGCCGTGAGAACTTCAATAATTGATTAGTAGCAAATCGATTGTTTTGGTGACTTTAGATAGTTAGAAATTCAAGTGTGTATTGTGGGAACAAAACCTAGGTAGTGATATGGTCAAAATCTGGTGAAAATGGCGTCAATCGTGATGGTTTTTTCATGGAAAATCATAACTTTGTTTGACGGTCTTTTGGCCGTTTGCCAGCGATGGTGATCGCAGGGAAATTACCAACTTCATCTAGGGGTTCGGTTAGTGTCTTCCATGGCCGAAATAAAAAACAATAGCTAGGTCAGGTTCTTTAGTTTGGGTATGACCTGGCTTGATAGCTCACTATTGTTATGTGATTTTAATCTCTTAAAATATGGGTGTCAGTGCGCAAGTGTACACAATGAGTAATATAATGATGAATATTCGAGTATCGTCTCTACAGGAATTGATGTTATTAGAGTTTCTACTGCAAATAATATGGTGTAAGTTCAACCTAATGAAATTAATCTCTTTTATCAACTAATTAAACTAATTAATTTAAATGATATAAAATAAAATACAATAAAATAGATTGACACGCCTCACACAAGAACTTAACCATTATGAATAATGTAATTGAGTGAATTAACTCACTTAATGGCATTGATCGTTTTTTGATTACAATACCGTTGGTACAAAAATTACTACAACACTAGGCAGAACTCTAATACATCATCAGCTGTCGCCTGTTGGATATCTTATATATATATATAACCTAACAATGACCAGTTGTCATGCCAACACAAGATATAATATTATATGATCAATGTTCCTAATATCTTATAAGATGAATTCATGTATCTAGTTCATCATTAGTTTTAAATTAAGCATGACCCTATTCAAATTGAGTTTAACCCAACTTAAGAAATCTAATCTAAAACCAAGTATTATTTTGATATGTTCTACTAAAAAAAATCTTTTTGAGGCTCTCTCTTAGCTAGTATCACTAAATGGGTGGTCTCATAAATAACGAATTAAATTAAGTCTTATCAAAACAAAATGCTATAGCAATCATGTAGCAACACATAAAATCATTCAATTTACCATCTAGCTCATTTATCACTCAATCACAAATGAATTTAATTTATGATTTGTGACAAAACAGAAACAAAAACAGTTTTAGCCAATATATACATCATCATAAATCAAAGAAAACAAGTAGAATAGAGATAGAAGTGAGTGGCCCTTCTAGATTCTTGATTTCTATTTCCTCGATTTCTATTTCCTCTTGCTTATAATCTTCTGTTTAGACCAGAAATTTTTCTTTTTCTTCCTTGTTTTCTTTTGCTTTTCTTTGTTATTTCTTATGGTTAACGGCTTTCTCTCTTCCTTTGTGTGCATATTTCTTTTATAATTGAAAAATTAAGGCAAACGGAAGTCTAGGGCTTATATCTTCCAGATTTGAAAACTGCAGATCGCTTCTTTTTTCTAAGATTTGTATGAAATTTTCTCTTTTAATGCTCCAAGATTGCTACAACAGTAATTGCTACAACAACGACTACAACATATACACTGTTCCAGACTCTTTTCACTTTTATGTAGCTAATTTCTTTCCTTATTTTTGTAAGCCTATTGCGCAACATTCCTTACTTGAAATTAACACTGCCGGTTGCCTATAATTAAGCATATGATCAAGGCACACAATTTATTTTAAAAAGACATAATTTATTAAAAATAAACTAAAATAGATAATTATAAAAAATTTAACTAAAATGCAATGAAAATATATCATTTACTCTCTAAGTTATCTTGATTTAAGTCGAAAAGTGCTATGATAACTCTCATTTCATTGAGTTATCACTCACTCTCTCTTACTCTCTTGCTTTTTAAAGTTGGCTACGCTTCCTTTTGTTTCCTTATTAGCTTTTAATAAGCCCATTATAGAATTAACTTTCCATTTTCTTGTAAGTTTCATACAAATGAAGCTAATGATGGTCTTTAGTATTGTAATAAAAGCTGTCAACACAGGTTATTGGATCGTGCTCCTGTTGTCAACACAATTTTGTGTCATGATAAATTTAAACTAGTCCAAACATGAACCATTTAATAAATGTCTTAAATTTGACAATCCACACTCATTTATCCAGGTGGAGTACTATAGTCGCGTCAAATTTGCCAGGAACAGTTGAAATAAGCCTAACGACTTTTAAAATTGTGGGTCAAAGGGGAAAGATAAAATAATACACTTAATTAAAAATAAAGTGCATATGTTACACTTACAATGTAGCTTATATATGCCAAAATTATTGCATTCAAATTTTAACATAAAATATTAAACCTACTGATCAAAAAATAATAATAAAATTAGATTAATTTTGAAAATTGAAGAAAAATTTTAAATTAACCTAAGGCCTCTATGTTGCCATATAAGTAAAATTTGAAACTTTATAAATTAGTCCTAAGAAATAACGAATTTTGATATTTCAATGATTGTTCTCTTCAGTTTATAAATGTTTTATTCAAGCCTCTTTGATGTGTTCTTTTTTCATTTTTACCCTATTGAATCAAAATGCAGGATAATATATATTAGTTTTGATGACATTTTTCCTTTTTTTTCCCCTTTTTGTGTTTCATTTTTTTTCTTTAAAAGGGTAAAGAATATACATATAATATATTTAGGTTCTGATACAATTTAAGCTAATATTGGATCCAAATCCAATGGTACATTGTTTTTTCTCTTTAAAATCCATATAGTAGGGACACTATGGTCAAATTAAATCCAAGGACTCCAATTAGGATCTTGCACTTGGACTAAAGTCCAAAATTTCTCGATGAAATCTAACTCAAAAAATATATATATTCTCATGTGTAAACATAAATATAAAAACAATTAACATGTCCAACACAAATAAAATGACTACACAAATTTTGAATAATTGGTGGTTGAATTGCATAGATCAATAAATGAAAATTTGCATCTCAATTTAAGACATCTGAAGAACTATTAGCATTTCTGTGAAATAAATGAATACTACAATATAATTTAAAAGAAAAGATACCTTACTTGAATGAACGGGTTATTGTACGCAGCTTACTCAAATGTTTGTTAAAAGGGGAGAAACCAACCAACAATCCTAAATAGAAAATAGTATCACTTTTTGAATGGTAATATCCTTTTCAATTTGTGAAAAAAGAAAAAGAAAAGATTAAGAATCACAATGAAACACTAGCTACGTTATAGAAGTACGCAATGTAGCAAATAAATAAATGGAGCAATTAATTAAATTATGTAACAACATATGATAATTAATCAATAAAAGGAGAGAATGTATTTTGAAGAAATTAAGGAACAATATACAATTACATTGAATTAATTCTTCATTGTGGTTGAAAAGTATAGATTCCTCTTCTTATACCATGTCTTCATATTTGTAAAAAGGCTTAAATAATTGGATAATTACATTTAAATTTGACAGCAATATCTTAATTTGTGCCACTACGTTTTAAATAAAATAGGAGATCAGGGTTTTGTTGTATTTTAAGTTAGATTGTACAAAACTAAATTTACCCAAGGAAAGAAAAAGATGTAGGTGGGCAAGTTTTGATCACCAATTCCCCACTATCACAACCGTCATTTTAGATATATATTTTTTTAATTTTTATTTAAATTGGTTTCATTAAGGGCAGTGATGGAACTTAATACATTTTTATATAAGATCCTAAGTAATTGAACCACACATTAAGGGGCAAAGGATCTAGTGGAGAGAATCATTTATTGGTCAGGTTAAAAAGAAGTTCAAATGATGAAAAAAAATTCTAAATCATTTGAAACTCTTTACAAACACAAAATGGCTCAAATAGAAGAACTGTTATAATGACAAAAATGATTTAAAAATATGGTTGTTGGATATTATCAGAGCTAAGAGAAACCAGTAGTGCAATATCATCAAAAAGAAAAGATATATAATTACCTCAATAAACGGGTTATTGCAGCAGCTTGCTTCTTCAAATGTTTGTGTAGATAAACAAAACCAAGCTTTCGAGGCAAAACAAATAATAGAAGTTCTTTAATTTGTAGGAAGAAAATTGTCTTTATGAATAATAAAAACAAAAGCAAAGTAAGAAATAATCATGATTGGAATGCTTGCTCTGTATATTTGGCATGAAACAATGTAAGTCGAGAATTAATGTAGCCAAAACCAACAGTTCTATGAAGCAAGGAATCAAATGGGTGTGCAAGCAAGATGATGAATCAAGGAAAACAAAAGAAAAAAAGAATTATGGCTAGTTTAAAGTACTAATTAAGCAAGAATTTACAATTATTTGTAAAGGGTCTATTCTTATTCTGTCCATGACTTCATCTCTATACAACGTCATATATTTTCTCTTAACTTTTTTATATAATTTCAAATTATTTTTTAGAGTATGAAAACCAATACTTCATCCAATTGCAGATACATCCTTGCCTTAGAAATAAATTGGACATATAATATATATTCAAAATTATTGTCTTCTTATAGTGTAGATGCCCTCATTTTTTTTTATGTGGACACGTTGTTAAGTTATATGGTTTAATAGAGTTAATTCTTAATTCTTAATGCTATTAAACTACATGACTTTATAGTGTGTTGAAAATTAACTCTATTAAGTCACATTGCTTAACAATGTGTCAACAATAAAAAAAATAAAGATGCCTGCACGTGAGAATGATTATGTAGAAGTATAAGGGTATGAATATTTTCACCCACCTATTTTTTTAAACTCACCCCACTTCCATAAAGTAATTACAATAAATTCACTTATTTTATAAAATTACAAATTAATAATAAGTTTGAACAATTAATTAATTAAATCATTTTTATAATTTTTTTTAGTTTTATAACAATTTTTAACTATTTAAGGTTGCTTTAAAATAAATTTAATTTCATTATTTTACCCTTATAATATAAAGTAATAAAATTACCTTATGAAATATATATTGTTGTAACTAATTGTTTAGGCATTTAGTTTTATGTTTTATAATCTAATATATTTTATATAAAATTTAAAAATTTTCAATACTCCACATTTCCTTATTATATCTTGTAAGTTTAGTAGAATATTAATAACCACACTAGTAAAGTACTACTACACATCATTAAAATATAAAAGAAATTCTGTATAAAAAAACTATTAGTGTTAAATTAAATTTTTAGATATTTTGTTACTTTTACCTTGTCAGCTTAAAGTAAATTATGTTAATTTATGTCAAAGCAACCTTATTGATCAAATATAAAAAAATAAAAAATAGTCCCATAAAAAAATGAATATGAATTTAATTGATTAAGTTTTTAAATTTCTTCTTAATTTGAATTTTTTAAAAAATATTGTGCATTTGTTGTAATAATTTATTATAAATTGGATGGGTTTATAAAATTTGTGGGGGAGGGGAGGGGGCGGGGGGAATATCGCTATTCAAATATAAAAGAAATTATTTCGTTGGGAGGATAACAATGTCCTCTCATTGGATTTGGTAGAATATTAACAAACAAGTTATTATGTATATACTCAATAAAAGACCCATTATTTATTGTGTAATATATGTCATTACAATACCTATGGATTAAAATGTCAAAAGTGTGTTTTTCATATTGAGTAGTAAGTTCTCAAAGAAAAATAAAATTAAAAACATATATATATAATTACGTCTCATACTTCGAACAAATAATAAAATAGATAGACCAGTTTACCTTTTTAAATTATCAGCTGCTCTTATAATATTTTCTAGTGATGGCAATGGGGCGGGTTCGGGGCGGGGATCATAATCCCCGCCCAGAACCCAATTTAAAAGCAATCCCCAAACCCGCCCCATACCCGAAAAAATTATAATTGGGGATAGTTCGGGTATATCCCCAAAAATCCCCAAATTGAGCGGAGATTAAAACGGGGACCCGATCCCCATTTAATTTTTTTTCCCAAAAAATTCAATAATTGGGTCCTTTTTTTTCCCAAAAAAATTGAATATATAAATTTAAATAAAAATTACAAATGATCAAATTTTAACAACCGACAAATAAATAAAAACATAATAAATCTAAGCTTTCAACATAATTACAAATAATCAAATTTTACAAAACAAATCAAAATAATGCTAAGCTTTCAATATAAATTTGTAGTAGCTTCTCAATACCCATTACCATTGATACATATTCTATGATTCTTCAGAAACCTATAACCAGATAAATAAAGAAAATAAAAACATATTTCAACTTAACAAATACTTTACAAAAGAATATAAATTTAAACTATATACCTCTACAGCCTCTACATCTGTTTCAATCTCTGGTTCCTCACTAGTTGGACAGTCTTGCACTAATTTCCTACCAGAAATAATGCCTAATTTACGTGCATTCTCATCAAATATCGATTTCCTTTTAGTTGATCCTGACCAAAAAATAACACTCTCACGAATGTTTGCAATCAAATCACCAATCACACTTAAACCATCCTTTACAATCAAATTCAGAATGTGAGCACAACAACGAACATGAAACTTTTGTCCACCCAAAATGAGATCATTTTTATCAAGTGCCAACAACATTAAATCAATCATACGATCATTACTAGTAGCGTTGTCAACAGTGATGGAGGATAACTTACGCTCAATGTTGAGCTCCAACAACGAACCCATCAGCTTATCACAAAGCACTTGGCCTGTATGAGAACCAGGCACTTCCAAAAAGCTTTAGAAAAAAAAAGGAAATATAATCAGCAAATGTATTTTTGTTTCAGTTAATGAGAAGCTTAAAGTTTGCAAAGATTGCCCATGCCTGCTCCCTGCTGACGAGACTGCATTTTTTGTCTTTTGTGTTTTACTTGAAGAAATTTTGTATGTTTTAAATTAGTTGTCAGAAAACAAATATTGGTATTGTATCTGAAAACAGTCTTCAAGAAAGAACTCAGTCTCCACAGATTAATGCTAAACACAATAACAGAGGCATCTGGTATCCTTTTGAAGAATTCTGAAAATCTTAAATCATTCATGTTACCGTGCAGTAGGTCTTTGAAATTATATTATTTTCAAATGTACCATTTTTATTGGTTCTTTTAGGCAATCTCCTTCTCAAATTTATATGCACCTGAGCATCTAATTGTCAAAGTAAGGGATGCTGAAAAATGGAAGTCCATAATTAAAAAAAAAAAAACAGTTCCCAGTTTTGATCAGCTAGATATAACATCATAAAAGAACAAATGAGCTTTAACAAGCCTTACAAAATAATCCAGCACAAAGAGACTTTCTAATCCACAATTTAATACTATTTGGCATCCATTAACTAATCTAAAAAGCATATTTGACCATTAACCAATGCAACAAACACTAAAATTAACAAAAGCCCACCAATTATTCAAGTCAACACTTTAAGTAGGGTGTCAGTTTTTTACCTTAAAAGTATGCTCCGTAATGCCCAAGTATCATCAATAAAGTGTGCAAATTGCCATATATGCTTTTGTTTGATTTTCTGCAGTCCACATATCAGTTGTAATTGCGATTCTAGCTTGCGTTTGCTCCAATACACTAATATATTTGGCCCTTTCACACTCATACATGTCCAAAATCTCCTTCTTGATAGTATTTCGAGACACTGGCTTCCATAATTGATTTAGAGAAGACATAACATCCCGAAGCCCTTGATGCTCTACAATACTCAAAGGGTACTCATGCATGACAATCGCGCGTGCCATTTTTCTCCTTGTAACATCAGGATCAAAATGTGTTTCAACCATGGCCTTCCCTTTTTCACGCGTTTTCTTTCTTTGGTGGGAATTTCGCGGGCCTTCATTTCCTTTTTTGCTTGACATGTCTTTAAATGATCGTGCAAGTGCTTTGTTCCATCCGTACTCCTTGATACCAATGCATTTTTGCAATAATTGTACACAGCCTTATCAATCTCATTAATTTTTTTCTTCTCAAAATGCTCCCACACAATTGACCTCAACCTTCCTCTACGTCGCAACCCACCATGAGTAACGCTGATTCACCTTGAGTTTGATTGCCTTCATCATCCATTAAGTGTGGTGTGGGCAAAGAACTTGACATATAATCAAATCACTTTCCTTTTAGAATTGTTTTTGACAGCTTCAGATCTGTAATTTTAATAAGATCAAAACTAAGTTAAAAGATTAAATCTGTTAATTTCGCAATAGTTGCGTGTAGGATTTTAAGCCACAAGATGAAACATTAACTTTCATTATTTTCGGCATATATAAAGCCTAAAACAGAGCATATGCATATCCCATTTTTCTAAATCTGACCTTTGACTTTTGAAGGCCTACAACAAATTAAGATTGATTTCCTTTGCATCCTTACAATTAAAATAAACATACATTATGTAGGACTAATTCTTCAGCAATTCCAGCAAATGTTTCTGACACTCAATCATTAATAGCTTTGATCAAGTTCTTTGAATCTCGTGAAAATCTGACGCTAGGACATTCATTTTAAAAATCACAGGGAGATTTCAATAATCATAATAAAACTAAATATATGTGATTCATTATTATCATGAATCTATGGTGACATATTTTAATCTACATGGGGAAATTATGACCATGATCTATGGTGACATACCCGTCTGCTTCTGTTTGATTCGCATCACAAAGTTACTCAGTATCTGAGATCCTAAAATTTGTGAACGGAAGTGGAAGCTTTCACGCTTTTCAATTCCCAAGCAACCCGTTCTTCCAGCCATGCCTAAAATAAAATGACACAAATCCTATGAATGTAAGTAGCCACGTAAATCAACTCCAAAGAAAAATTAAATCTATCGATTGACACTCTGTTCATGGATTGAAAAACTTATTGGACGTGCGCTACAATAAAAATCACTCTTAATAGCATTATGTGGTAGCATTTTTCTTACAAAATGCTATAAAATGTTAATTTTGATAGCACGTTCTAAAAAATGCTATAATTTTTCCTTTTGTATCATTTTATATTCCATTAGTAGCATTTTTAAATGTCATGCATTATATTAACTAATGTAGCTGTTTTCAAATGTTAAAAAAAAATATACACCTCTATATAAGACTTGAAAAATTTTGCTATGAAAAAGGAAAAATATGCATTATATTACCAATCAAAGCTTCTCGATTTTGAGAGAGCTATTTAAGTTATCAAATCAAGAAAACAAAAGAAATTGATTAAATGAAGAGATCTTCGGAGGCATCCAAAGAGACAGAGGTGTATATTTTTCAAGGCTTGTTACTATAGAATCTCCCAGCAAAGCTTTTTCATCCATACTTACATGTAAGCTTCAATTTTTTAGGAATGATATATCAGTGACTGTGAAAATTCTAATTTGTGCCTTAACAATCTGAAATTTTATATCCCAATTACATAATAGGTTTGGGTATATTAATTATTTCTTTTTAGTTAGAAAAGATTGAGGTGGATTTAAAAATTGTACCTTATAAATTTGGGTATATGGACATCTAACAGAGTTTAATTTGCATTCATGCCTTTGGTCTTATTAGAATCTTTAATTAATTCTTTTTAATCTATTCCATAAGCCAAGGTGAGGAAGGGGAGAATCTGTGTATTGTTTTCTCGTATAGTGATTCATTTGCAACCTGCAAGGTATAAGGGTTGATTCTTAAAAGCTAGAATTTTCTCGGAGCTATGGCATCTATGGGTTGCATTGGCATCTTAAAGGAGCGGAGACTTCAGTTGAAGTAGATCTTTATGATTTCACACAATTAATTAAAGGGTCCATGGGTATCTAAATAAAGTGAAGTATACATACATCAAACCGAGCGACCAATTCACAGATTTGGCATATATACAGTTAGATTTTGAAGGTTTTAACAGAGAAGATGAAAGTTCAGAAACTAAAAAAGCGAGACGAAACAGAGACGAAACAGAGACTGTGTTACCTGATGGGAGGAGCTGCGAAGGATTGTGAGCCATGCTGTGAGACGAAACAGAAGCTAGTCCTTTGCCAGGTAAACATTGCATTCGTCCAATTATATGACCCTTTAATATTACCCAAAAGATGTGAGTTTGACTTCACTGATACGCCTTCGGCGACGCCTCGTGGCTCCAGGTTCGAAGACGACAAACGGTGCGGTTGAGTGTTGATCGGTGACGACAAACGGTGGCGGCTGACGATTTAATAAACGACGGCAAAATGGTGACGATTTGCTAGGGTTTCTTTTGGGGGGAGTGATTAAATTGAATTAGAATTTTTAATTTCAAAGTTTAAAATATTAGATAATATGTTTTTTTATTTTTGGGTTGGGTTAGGGGACCCGATAAAATCCCTAAATTAGAACCCAAAATTATTTCGGGGCTTAGACCCATACACATACCTAACCCAAATTTATTTTTAAAATTTTTAAAACCCCATACCCACCCCAAATTAATTGGAGGCCCACGGGTTCGGGGGCCCGTGGGTATTTCTGCCAACTCTAATATTTTCCACCGCCTGAGAACAAAAATGATGACGTGGCTTGTGTGCAGTAATGGTTCTCTCCATTTTATCATGATGACTTAAAAGTCATAATTACAAGGACAAAAACAATTACCATTATCAATTAAATTACACACCTGAAATGGGAAAAAAAGTGCTAAAATAATTTATACAAATTGATGAAATAATGTCCAGTATTTTCGTGTTTCTAATGTTTCTCCTATTTGGTCTGTTATAATTGTTTATGTTATCTAATGAAAATACAAGATAAAGATGATCAAATAGGCAACAATAGTTATCAGAAGAAATGTTATTAATTAAAAATGTTAAATTTTTCCAGAAAAAGAAAATTATATTTCTCTAGATTTAGTGATATTTAGAATAGAAAAATCTCTCACAAAACATATAATGTGGTGAAACCTTTGATGTGTATGAATCAACAGCAATTATTAGGGTTATAGAAGAAATCCAATATAAAAGAGAAAGCTAAACAGCCATGAGCCATAAACAAGATAAATCACTTTTAACTAAAGATAACATTTCGAAATTTCTGAGGCTTTTATCAAATGAATTCATTACACATGAAAAGTATTTCGTAATCTGCGGAAAAATCAACTTCAATAAGTCACGTTGACACATTGAATAGTACGTACACACACACACACACACACATATATATTCATCTTCTTTTGTTCGAAGGATTTGTTCTTGAACCAGATTTGACAGTTGGAATGGCCACTTATATAATCCTGCAAAACAGAGCAGGTTGCAAAACATTACTGGACGAAAGCCATGCAGCAAAAACAATCAAATTGACATGGAAATTTAGTAGAGAAAGAGACATGGGCATTGGAAATTACCAGAGATGAGTTGCTGCATTATATATGGGTTACCATATACTTACTCTAGCTCCACTCGAACTTGCAGTAAGGATTTAGGACATCTTTGGCATCGGCTTGATCCCACTCCAATGATTCCCACAATTCTTTCCTTATCTTAATAACTTCAAGGGCAGGGGTGGAGATGGTTGCCCATTATCAAGCAGAGGAAGCCTAAGAGAGAGCCGCTTTAATTTGGGGCAGGAGGTGGTTACTTGAATTTCTTGGAGAGAATTACAAATCAATACTGCATTATCACTACAAACGCTCTTAAGTTCCGGCAAGAAACTAAACCACAACTTCTTCAATCTAGGAAGTGTAACAGCGATGGTATTTGTTCTTAATTCTTTCTCAGTTTCTTCATCATTGACTGCCACTATCTCCTCGATTCTCTTACAGCTTTGGACTACGAGAAATTCCAAGTTTTGGAGGGCAGGCAATAGCTCAAGTGAGAACAGCTTCTGTAAATTAGGACAATAGGAAAACCAAAGAGCTTTAAGATGTGAAAACTTGCCAACGTTACCTAGTTCTTGTTCCCTTGACAAAACATCATTTAAGCTTGTAATATCTTCGATATCGCGCATGATTAGTCCTTGAACATCTTTTGGGAGCATAATGGTAACATCTTCTCTTTCGCAGATTTTGCACCTGTATAAACATACTGATTTATTTACTTCGCCGGTCTGAAGGAAGCTATAAAATCTAGCATTCGCGAAAGAGCCATTGTAAACTGTCGACAGCTGAAGACGAAAATTTTTTGACCCTTGACCATTTGAACATTTAACATATAAGTTGAAATCATCAAGTTTAGAAAAATAGCCAACAAAAGTATCCAGTCTATTGCTCAATCTAGCTGCCTCTTGCACTGCTTCTCGTAAAGTTTCCGATCCCCAATTTAATCTTAAACTATGGAGATTACATAGTTTAGGTAATATACCAGCTGGAAACTTGATCAGCGTCTTTGAATAAATGGTAAGATGGACAAGGTTTTCCAACATTTCCATACCTTCGGGGACTTCCTTTACAGCTGTGTATTCAAGATCCAAATACTGAAGTGCCAACAGCTTCGCCAAAGAAGGAACACGCTCCAATCTTCTACAATATCGAAGCAACAACGATTTGAGATTCCTCAAGTCAGAGACGGAATTTGGCAAGACTTCAATGTCGGTGTAAGAAAGATTGAGAATCTTCAATCCATGCATATGTGCAAAGAAACATTCAGGAATCCTCTGTAAATTTCCATTTCTTTGTAGCAACAAGGTTGAAAGAATTTCACAATGTGGGGACATATTTGAAGGGATTTCTTGCATGTCATTTTTCATCAAGGAAACTTTCTCAAGATCCTGCTTCCATTCTTGTTCACTTGGGAATCTCTGTAGATGTACGCCGGCTTGCACCATGAACAAAGGACTGCCACTAGTAACGCCTAATGCCATGTCTCTTATAAGATCATGCATCTTCACACAACGTCCACCTTTAGCGCTCTCCAATAAGCAGCAATATACAAGTCTGTTTAATATAGTATAGCCTCTATCATATTTATCTTGGACATTTTTCAATTCCTCTATTAATCCTTCTGCAATCCAGTAACCTATCAGCTCATCCTTTGAGATTGCAAAGTCTTCAGGATACAATGCACAATACAAGAAGCACTGTTGGACCCTTTTATCCTTTAGGCGACGGTAACTGAATTCTAATCGCCCGAGCACATCAGCATTTATGCCATTGAAACTTCTCACAAGTCCACGCAATTCATTGAGTGCATTTCTCCATTCATGAATTTCATCTACGCCTCTCATGCAACCAGCTACAGTGACAATTGCCAGCGGTAAACCAGCGCATTCCTTAACAACAGAGTTTATCATTTCTTTATTCAAAGTTGGAACATGCAAAATGTTTCTTCCAACTTTGTCTAAGAACAAATTCAATGCCTCTTCTTTAGAGAGAGGTTGCACTTTGACTTCTTCGCACCCCATAGAACGACAGACCCCGACAGAACGTGTAGTTATGACCAATTTGCATCCGTTCTGTTTACTAGGCTCAGGGATCCCTATTTCTTCAAGAGGAAATGCTTCCCACATATCATCTAGTATCAACACAAACTTCTTTTTAGCTTTCAACTTTCCTAATAGCCTCCCTGCGCGTCTTAATTTATCTTCATCTTCTATAAGACTTAGTTTCAAAGCCGTTGCAATTTCAGTTTGCAGTTTCATGAGATCAAGTGGTTGAGACACAGTGACCCAAATCACATCATTGAACTCATTGGTCTCTTCTTGTAGTCTGTTGTTGATATGTCTCATAATAGTTGTTTTACCAATACCACCCATACCCCAAACTCCTATCTTTGTGACCTTATCAGCCATCAAATCCTCCCAAATTTTTTCCACAATTTTTTTTGTGTTTTCGCCTACTAGTGTTGTTGTTGGCAATATCAATCCACTAGTTGGAGGTGCATCAATCACCAAACTAATGAAAGAACAGCCCTTTTGATGATAATCTTTCATTTCTTGAATCTTTGCCTCAACATCTTTTCCCAAACACGCGCGTGAGAAATATTTTCTTTTCTTCACTTCCTGCTCAATACTCTGTGCTTCGCTATTGATCCTTTGTACATTTTGCAACCAATTTTTAACTTCAGTCCTTGGTTTTTTTCCTTGATCGCCCTCTGCCTTCAGTGTTGCTTCTATATCTTCTTTCTGACTATTTAACTCCTGTAGTACTCTTTCAAGATTTTTCATATTTTCGTCGAGCTTTGTGTGATACTCAACATATTTGCATACGGTAGGACATACGCACTTGAGTGTTTCAAGGATTGGTCCTATAAACTCCATTGGCAGTTCCTAGTAGGATATTCATATCGCATTAGTAAAGGAGGTCTCTTCCAATGCATAATGATTAAAATTGCATCAACTATTAACGTTAGATGTTAGAAGTACTAATAATAAAGATATTATCATTCCATTTGACATTTTTGTCAATTTTTAAATTTTCACTTATGTTGCAACATAGTGAACCATTTTGGGTAGACCTAGTACGACGCCCATGTTGGGCACAGCCTGGATTTCAGGCAAGGTGTGACATGAACTTTTTAATTTTTTCTTTTAAATTTTTTTAGAAATTTTAAATCTTCAATGCTTTTTAGCTTATGTTTTTATTCCTGTTCGGTTTTGCTGTTAACCAAAACTCAAATCGAACCAATTGGTTTTTAAATTTCTAAACCAAAACAAACCAACCACAACAAAAGAAAAAACTCAAACCATACCAACCATTTTGGTTCATGTCGCGTACATGCAACTTTGCTCAACCTCACTTTGAAGAGCAAGAGAAGAGGTTTGACATACGAACAAATAATCAGGAATTAATTTCATTTCGTATACTTTTCAGCGATAAATGTCAATTCTTTGATCTAATTTTTTTTAGGACTCTCAAAGGATTAAAAAAGAGAAAAAGAAAAAGAGCATGATAAGTTTTATTCGCCAACATTTAATTTTCTTACATTAGTTTTCATGCATGTTTCTCATATCTTTTTTCCTTTCAGTGTTTTCTCTTATTTTCTTTCAAGGAACCAAAAATATATCTACTTTTAGTTGAATCGGCTTAAATAAACACTAAGATTACATAAAAACTTGATAACTCAATAATGCTTTCATTTTCCATGAGCAGACTACATGTATAAGAAACAAAAACCTCAAAATATAAACTTAATTTATTAATTAAAAGCCGTCCGCCTCATGTAATCAGATAATAGATAGAGTTGTTGATAACAATAAGAAAAATGATAAAGAGAGAGAAAGTGTATCGAAAAAAGAAGAGAGAGAGTGGGCTGGGTAGAGAGAGAGAGCAAAATTCTCTCATCCTTCTCTCTCTATAGCATTATTGACTAAAAATTTAAACATTAGATTGGTGGATCAATAAATGAAAATTTACATTTTAATTTAAGATGCCTGAAGAACTAACAGTATTTCACATAAAATAAACAAATACTACAATACAATTCAAAAGAAAAGATAACTTACCCAACTAAACTGGTTGCTGTCGCTTTTTCAAATATTTGTCAAGGGGTAGAAAGCAATAAGCCTAAAGGCAAAAAAATATAACTTATTTGCTGAATGGTTATTTGTTGAAAAAAAAAAAGGGTCAACAATCACAACGACTGCTAACTACATATGCAACAACGGAAGCAGAGAATGTAATCAATTATAGAGAGGCAGCAAGGTACATCAAATGGTGTGGCAGCAAGATAATTAGATCAATAAAAGGAGATAATCTATTTTGAAGTAATTAAGCAACAAAACGAGAGTACTATTAAATTAATTCTTCATTGTGGCTGAAAAGTTTATATATATTCCTCTTCTAATACCATGTCTTCATCTTTGTACAAAGGCGTAAAATAAATATCCTCCGAGTTATTTTAAAGCTGAAATGGGTATAGTTGGATAATTAATTACATTCAGGTTTTACAATTTGACAAGAAAATAAGTTATAGTTACTCTATGATTCAATTATAAATTTTCTTAAAACAGAATTTCTGACACCTTGAACAGCCATTGGGTTTATTTCAGTACATCATATAGCACTTTATTAATTCGTGCAACTCTATTAAATTGTAAAAAAGTTAAATTTTATATTATCTCCTCATGAATTAATTATCTTGAAATCACTCCCGTACTTTTAAGAATCTCAAGTTATTCCCAATTTTTTTTTTTTTTACCAAAAGATAAGGGAGAGGTGTGTTGATGAATAATTTTTTTTTTTTGTATTCTTAATAAAAGTGAGGAGTAAATTAAGTTTTAAAAATAATTAGAATATTTTGAAGATAATTAATTTATGAGAGAAAAATCTGAAATTAATCCTTAAAAAAATCTGATAAACATAGACTGTAGAAAAATACTACAAGACAAAAAGTTGCCGAAGAGGAGAAATAGATTTAGGAAGGCCTTTGTTAAAATTTATAGCCATTTCTCCAACAATACACAGCCATCCCATTAGGGTACACACACACATATAAACATTTGTTTCTATTGATTTAAGTTGGTTTCATTTTTTTTTTTTCATTTATTTCTATAAAAAAAAAAGTTGGTTTCATTTAGTTTAGTGATGAAACTTAATAACTTTCACATACAAACCCTGTAATTCAATTTAGTAAATGCTTAATTACGTTAAGAAAGAAAATTAAAAATAAATTTCTAGAAAAAACCCAGTTGCAACTCTTTACAAACACAAGTGGCTCAAAATGAAATGTTATCATAAGTAAAAGATAAAAAAAATTAATGTCGGATATTATCTGAGCTAAACGAAACCAATGGAGCAATATCATCTAGAAGACAAGACATCTTAATTACCTCAACCAATCGGCCGCCGCAGCTTGCTTCTTCAAATATTTGTTAAGATAGACAAAACCAATGTCCGAATTAGTCATGATTGAAATCCTTGCAATATGTACACCGGACAATTTGGCCAAAGCCAACAATATTCGATGAAGCAAGGAATCAAATGGGGTTTTCAAGCACGATAATTAATCAAGGAAAAGGAAGGAATGTACCTATGTTGAAGTGTTGATTAAGCAATTTTATAAATATAACTAAGCATGTAATTAAAACGAATTCTCTATTGAGCAGAAAAGGATGTATTCTTCTCCTTAGTATCATGACTTCGTCTTTAGACAAAAAGCCTAATTAAAGTAAATATTTTTCTCTAACTTAGCTCTCCATATTATTTAGGTGTGTTCGTGAATTAGATTTTGAGGATTGAACATCAATTCATATCTGATCCATAATTTTGTAAATTATGAATTTTCAATTTAATCCAATCCATGGATTAGTAAAATTCAATTTAAATCCAATACATACGTCTGCGGATTGGATGTGGATTTAACCCAATCCATATCGAATCCACTATTTTGTAGATTTTTTTAAGGTTAAAAAAAATTAATTTTGTCTAATCCATGAACTAAATAAATAAAAAAAATTAATATAAAAATAACATTATTACTGAACAAATTCAAAATTAAATAAGATTTAAATAAACTAATTATTTAAATAAAGGTCGAAAATACATTTAAAGTTTCAAAATATAACACACCAAAAAGAAAAAAGTTCTATTTTTTAAAATCAATATATGAAAATTAACTATTTAGGAAGCTATATTTATTTGTTTAATTATTTTTTATTTTTTATTATTATTAGATAAGATATAATTAACGGTTAATGTAACTATATTTTAACTTATTTATTTATTAGTAAGTACTAATGCCATATTTAAAAGTTTAATTTTTTAATTAAATAAATATTTTTATTTTTGTTTGCGAATTCATAGATTTTTACCGAATTACAGATTTTCAAATTTTTAATCTAATCCAATCCATCAATCTATAAATTAGATTTTTACGGATCAGATTTCTACGGTTCAGATGGATGAAGCAGATTGGATTGGATTCTGAACACCTCTAATGTTATTATAAATTTCCAATTGATATAAATGAATGACTATTACATTTTTCTAATTTTAGATATGATTAATATTCTAAAATAAATTTAGGCATAAGTGTCTAATGTGAAAGAATATCTTTGTTTAGGATAATAACAAAGACCTCCCTTAAGGCTTGGACTAATAACAAACTAAACATTTTGCGTCCGGTATGCTGCCAAAAAAAATCCATCATTTTGTAATAAGAAAGATTCCAAAAAATTAAGACGAGTGTGCCTCCTCACTCAACGGATAAAATACCAAAAGTGTCCTCCTTTATTCTTTTTTAACTCTAAAAACAAAAATTGATTTGACTTTTGGCCTCAATTACTTTTCTCGGTGGCAAGTTGGCAGCCTCCAAAAACTTGGTGCCGTGGCTGGTAGTAGTGTAAGTGGAACGGCCAGTTTTAGTGGCTCGTCTCTAGTTTATGTTTTAACAAAAACAATTAAACAAATATAATTGCAACGACTGAACGTAAACAATGGCATACTCAAAAGCGATGAGCATAGATTTGTTTTAATTATCATAGCAACTGGCAATAACAAAAGAACAATAAATAAATTTCATATGATACAAATAAAATATTATACTAATATATATAATAAAATAAAATATAAATAATGAAAAATATTTTTAATATTAAAATGTTATTAATCTATCCTGATGAATTAAATTATTACTAGAATCTATTAATCCTAGAATTGACTTTAAGATTTATACTTTGTAGACATAATTAAAAATAAATAAAATAATATAATTTTAATTACTATAAATGTTAAGCATAATTATTTTAATATTATTAATTTTTCAAATAGATTTATTATTACAAAAAATATGACAAATTAATAATTTCAAAATAATCTTTCTAATATTAAAAATAATCATAAATTTTATCTTATTGTATATATTATATTATTTTATTTTTTACTAATATATATTATAGAATTTTATTCGAAGTCCATTATTAAGTTGTTGTGATTAAGGTGTATAATTGTAAAAAATAAAAAAAAATTCTATGTGCCCATTTATGAAAGCAAGGGATCTATGTAACCATTTAAGCAAACTTTGTGGTGTGAGTGCCTTTTTTCCTAACAAATAATATAGCCAAAAATTTAATTTTAAAACAGTGTTACTAACTACTAATTTTCATTAAGGGAAATTCTATAATACCGTGATTAAAATTAAAATATCAATGCTGTGATAAATATAAAATTTGTAAATTACATATAAAATTAATAAATGAAAAGTAAAATAAGTAAATTAATATAATAATAGTAAATTGGTGCTTTAACATTGTAAAAAAAAAAAAACACTTGTAAAAAGAACATAAAATTTGTAAATCAATATTAAACTTTCTTTTAACAAAAAATAGTTTATACATTTAATTTAATTAAACAAAGGAAAAAGTCAATCATCAATTGAAAATAAAATAATTGTATTGAAAATAATTAGAATAAGTCTTATTGAGTGTGGATCGACCCAAAACAAAACAAAACAAAAATATATTCGTTTTTACTAGACATATATGATATGTCAATAAAATTGGATTTAATTTTTTTTATTTTATACATACTTCATATAGTTTTAAACTTTGCTTCTTATTTATGCTTAAAGATCATTTGGAGTGCTATCAAAGAGGTTTAGAAGAATACTAAATTACTTTATCTTACAAATAGCTTTGAAAAACATAAGAATAATAGTTTTTTTTTTAAATTTGATTGTGAGAATAAGTTTTATCCATAATAAAATTTCACGTATGTCATTGCAAGTATCACATAAACCCAAAACTATTATGATTCAATTTAGAAATAAAATTAGTAAATATATAAGGTAATCATTATTACAATGAATTATTATTTTACATTTGTAAATTTTTAATTTTTAATTATTCTTATATTAATTTACTTGTTTTACCTTTTATTTATACAAGAGAATGTATATTTATAAAGGGTAAAATCATGATTCTGTACTTCAAGCCTCACTAAAACTTTTAGATATTTATATCCTTTAAACTTTGATTGTATGTGGTTTGTTATAATTTGAGTATTTTAGCAGTATTTTGGTCATTTCATAATTAACGAGAAGTGGAACAATAAAACGGATAACATTTTTTAGCTTAGAATTGGTAAAAATCTCAAGAAAGGGCATAAAAGACAAAATCGTATACGTAAACAGTGTTGCATACATGAACAATGTTGTAATTCTAGAATTTTGGTAAGACCCAAATGATGTGGTGTTGACTGATAATGTGGCATTGAACGCTGACGTGGTAAAATCCTATTGGATTGAAATGTTGATGTGGCATTGACCGTTGACGTGGTAGCATCATATTAGATAAATGAGTAGCATTAACTGATGATGCAGTGTTGACCAATGATATAACAAGATCCTATTAGACCGAAATGCTGATGTGGCATTAACCGATGACATGACACCATATTATTAGATTGAAATGTTGATGTGGCGTTCAACAATGATGTATTCCAACTAATCAGAGCTTGCCATGTGGCGTAATCTGAATTGCTTTCATTCGATGGCTATGATTTACTTAATGTATTTATAAATAGGGGGTTACCTCTCTAATTCAACACTCTTGAATCCATTTTTTAGCTCCATTCTCTATAATTTCCTTTCTGTCTTGTATTTTCTACGTAATTTAATAAAATTTTCATTTTACTCATAGTTAAAAAATGAGAAGCTAATTCAGTTTGAAGGTGAAGCCTCAACATGATCCAGCTTAATTTGGTAAGTTTATTAATCCTCTTTCTAATTTAATTGGATTGTTTCGACTCACCATTGAAAGTAGCAATAATATTGTTTAGATTTTGCACTAGTATACCAGCTTCCTAGTGCAAGATTATTACTGTTTGGCACGATCAACAATTTACACTAAATTAATTAGAGAAACTCCCCTCTAGTATTTATGGCCCATCTTGACTAAATGTTGATACAAAATGTTTCTAAGTTACTTAGTAGACAATCTTGCCACATTATCGACAGTAGGATTATTGTCACCTAGCACAATATGCTCTTGATACTACATTTAACAGTGGATTATTTTTCTTTGGCAAAATGAGTGTTTCACACCATATTTGTTAGAGTTAGGCTTATGAGAAGTGGAATTACCTCCTTCATAAATTAATTGAAACTAAAAAGAAATAGTAAGGTCATGGTGAAATGTTGAGTTTGAATTCAGATACTCAAGCTCTTCATTTGAATTGTTCCATCTTTAATTTATTCTCGCTATCTTTTTAATTTAAATACTACTAAAAAACGACAACCAACCAATTTGCATACAAACTTGAAAAATTAACTTTACACTTGATTAAATCCACCTCCTCAGAAGATCGACACTCGCCACTCGACACCATTAATCTATACATCAATAGATGTATGCGCTTGAGAGTACAATAAAATTTACACAATAAGTTTTTAACACTGTTGCTGGGGAGGTAAGTTATTTTAATTTGTAGAGCTAATTTTCTTTGTAAATATAGTGTAAATAACTTTGTGTGCAAGTTTTAAGTGTGTTTTCAAAGAACCATGAATGACGTGATAAAGCCAGAGATTGTCACTTCTCATCTCTCTCTTTATATTCATTAGTTTTGTTTTTAATTTTTATGTGTTCTTTGCATGTATGGTCAAAGGTCATAGTCATCTAATATAGAATCTATAGATTTTGAATTAGAAAAAACACTTTGCACATTAAAGGCACGTTACATCACAATGTAAAATTGAGGACAACACTAAAATGGATTTAGTATAACAACAGCTTCAAGCAAGTACGGTAGTTGAATCAAATTGATAGGGTACAAAATATTAAATCTCATTCTAGTAGCTAACTAAGCCAACGCAATTAGATTACGCCCTAATCGAAGTGTGATTAGATTTCCTTCTAATCCAAACAACTTAATGAGATTTTTAATAATGCATCATACAAGATTGGATGATTCTATAATTCAAATGACTTTACAATAGAGATTTTAATAGATAATCTCAAAAGAAATTATAAAAGAGAGTTTATCAATATTTAAAACAAGTGAGTTATGAAAATAATAACAAGACTGCTCTATTTATAATAGAGTAAATCTACTTCGTAAGTTAACTGAAAAAGAAAAACTAAATCACAATTATAATATAAATAAAAGACTAAGATACATACCATAATTAACTCTAATTAAAATAGAAAATTCTTAAATTGTAAAATTTCTAAAATCCTAAAATAATGTCCTACGTCAACTACTAATAATAAAGATAAATAATTTCATCTATCTTAGTTATTAATTTAATTATTTTTTTTTACTTATGTGGAACATACTCAACATAAAATTTATAAAATATGTTGTCCCAAACCCGTGAAAGATATGATTGGAACACATACTTTAGTTATGGATCCCATACAATCCAATAAGAATTTGGTAATAATAAATAAATAATAAATCCTTTTTATTAAAAATTTCAAATTACATAGATCAATTAATGAATGAAAATATGTATCGCAATTTGACAAGACCAAAGAACTGATAGCATATCAGCTAAAATAAATCAACAATGCTATATAATATGAAATATATATATATATATATACTATATAATATGAAATATATATATATATATATATATATATATATATATATATATATATATATATATATATATATATATAACCTAAATAAACTGGGTGTATATTTATTCTTGTAACTCTCTGATAGCCCAAGATACAGAGACATCAAAGCACTGCCCAAGATTGAGGTC
This sequence comes from Luvunga scandens, assembly GCA_030449905.1. Classification (NCBI taxonomy): domain Eukaryota; kingdom Viridiplantae; phylum Streptophyta; class Magnoliopsida; order Sapindales; family Rutaceae; genus Luvunga; species Luvunga scandens. The sequence goes on along the minus strand of JASUUG010000461.1, from coordinate 19,194 downwards.
AAGAACAACAAAATTGCATATGATGATTAGATTGATCTTTGATACCTTTAATTCTAAACAAGAAACTCCAATCAAGGCTTTTAGAAATCAAAGAAGTAAGAAACTCAACAAGCACAACAACCAACACACAGAAAAGGAAAACTCAGATTACGTGGTTTAGTTGTGCTGTAAACACGACCTACATCCACGGAAGAAGCCACCAGGAGGACTATTATTATTTGATTCAAGTCAAAATTACAGAGCTTATACAGAGATGAATACAAGAACAAAGATAACACTCCACTCTCACTAAGATCTCTCTAGAAAGCTCTCGATTTCATGCATTCAAACTGCCTCAACAATCAGCTCTTATATCAGCTGATACACTGCCAGGTTTGCACAAATTACAGCCACATGTATAATGGCTTTTGTAACTAATTTGATTCCCTTCTCACATGCATCCTCACGTGCCTCACTAAAGCTTGCTCAAAACGATGTTGAATGATGTCATTTGAAGCTATAAGTTGAGCACATGACCAGCTCGTGACTACTTTGAAGCATTACAACCATCTGAAACGTTGTCGTTTAATGACTCCAAGTTTTGAATTCATCAGTTAGGTCCATACCTCTTGCCAAGGGGAAGAAAGCAACAAGGCTGAATCCAAAACAATATAACCTTTTGCTGAAATGACAATACTCTTCGTGATTTGTTGGGGGAAAAAAAAAGGAAAAGGACAAAAAGAAGGGTCAAGAATCACAATGAATACTAGCTATATATGCAACAATGGAAGCAAAGAATGTAATCAATAATAGATGCATTTTAACACAGTGCAATCTTATATACATATAATGACGGACAAAGTTCCGACCAAAATTTATTCTCAAAGGCAGCAAAACAAAATAAAAAAAATACATATATAATAATGAAGAATCCAGGAGAAACAATCCCAACAAATTATTCCAAAAGCCACTGGTAAATTGAAAAAACAAAAGAGAGGTTTGGAAGAAAATACCTAAAGTTGAGGTGAGAGGATAAAGAATAAAACGAGTATAGTGTCAAAATGTTTGAATAAAATAAATTAAAAAAATTGAGAAAACGACCTTGCCCACACCCTCAGCTTATGTGCCCACGTTTTTTGTAATTATCTTGTACAGAGAAATGGTTTTTCCTTTTTGAAACATAGAGCACACTGCACAATAATGTTAGACCTAACCATACGATGGAATTTGGATGAAAATTAATTGAGTTTGATGAATGGAAGCTGCAGCGCAAGAGAACAGTATTCACTTTATATATTATTTGCCCATTCTACTTCTAATATTGATATTAATCTTAAAATTTAAAATTTTTTGAGCATATAAACCAAGCAGAATGATTTATATATCATTTATAATTAAATTAATTTAATAATAAATTTTTGAATTATGGAAAAAATTATAGGTTGGGACAATATCATAATATTCTTAATAATTATATAAAATATTTATTCAAAATGAAAAATATATGTCCGTATGTTATAATATTTGGCCATATGGGTCTATTGTAATATATAAGTTTGAATATTAGAAAAAAATGATAAAAAAGTTGTCAAAAATTTCAGTGGTTGCATTCATTGTGTTCAACCTTTTGCCATAAAATTCAAAAAAAATTTAATTAAAGAAGCTCATATTTCAATACTACAAATGATTATCGAAATAAAAATTTAAAAAGAATCTACTTTTACAAATTAACAATCCCTTTCAGAATTTGTGTTTGCTTTCCACGGAGATTTTTTAGAAATAGGAAAGAGAACGAAAGGGCCTTTTAGGATCCAAACAAATAAATATCAATTTTCTTAACTTTCATTATGTGATTTCTTTTAATAAAAGAAGGACGCACAGGAGAAAACGAAAAAGCCTCTGGCCTGAATTGTTGAATAAGAAGATGATGAAAGATTGAAGAGAGAAAACCTTTGTGATTTCTTTGTTGTAGTGGGTATAATTTATTGTTAAATTTATTTTCTTCCTTATTGTATTGGCTATTAATTTCCTCCCTGATACTCTGTTAGTCAATTTTTCTTCATAATTTAAAATTTATTGTTAAATTAATTTAATCATTAAGGTATTTAAATTATTTGGCTTGATTTATATTTTTAAAATATTTAAATTTTACAGCTAACATCAAGATTATAAGTAAAATAGTAAAATAACATATAAAGTTAATACCGTTATAATTGAAGAATTATTTGAACCTATTTTTAAACATAAGAGAGATTTTGTTTAATTTCTAAGCAATAGGAATAATCCTCATTTTTCTTTTTCTTTTTTTAACGAATGTCTTTTGTGAAGGTGTGTCTTTTGGAAAATTGGAATTGTGATCCATAATTTAAAATACGCAATGAAAAATATATGAAACAGAGAATTAATGCAATTATTTTAGATTGTGGCCCTAATTTGAAATAGAAATTTTGTCCGATTGCTTTTCAGATTTAAAAAGTGCAGGCAACAAACAACTACTTGCCTTCTATAATTCATAAGATGAAAGCGATGATTAAGCTTGTGAAGAATCAGATTTTGTTTTTGGGACTTAATTGTAAATAATTAAGACTTTTGTGGCCTTTATGCAGATTGATTTCAGTTTATTGGGTCAATATGCAATTATGGTACTGACGTGGTCGGAGTTCGTTATGTTTGTTAAGTAGATTCTGGAAATTTTCCACAATCATCAGTATAAGAAGAGTTGTTGCATAGCTCCTAGTGCGTAGAGCTTTTCTCTTTCATTTTCATCCAAATTCAGTGATTCTTATTTCTTTGTAAAGCTTGTAAATTCCTTTTACAAGAGGTGATCGATTATAATCAGTTTAAGCAACAAAAGAGTGTCAATTTTTCCTTTCAAAGAGTGTTGCTAGGCAATTGTGTTTATTGTTATGTTTTGAACTTTTTAAATTGATTCTCTAATTTGCCACTATCTTGAAGTTTCTTTTGGTTGTTCCTATTACCAAAATACAACAATTAGTATCGAGCTTTGGAGGATCTTAGATATGTCGCCCAAAACCAAAAAATCGAAATTCACCATTGGTGGTGATTTATCACTTTGGAAGATGAGAATGAGGGCTCTCCTTATTCATCAAGGATTGAGTCTGCTGGAAGAAGATCTAGAACTGCATTGAAGCCCTAGACTTGATGAAAAGTAGTAGATCGAAATTAAGCCCACAAGACTGATCTTGAGTCTCGATGACTCATTTTGAGGAGATTTTAGATGAGAAGACAACTCTTGGCATCCGGAACAAAATGGAGGCTTTGTGAATGAAGAAATCACTAGCTCAATTTTTTCTTAAAGAAGAGTTATATACTTTTTCTATGAAAGAAGGGGTGTCGATGCAAGAACATATTGATGTCTTTAAAAAAAATTATACTTGATCTTGAAAGGGTAGAAAACATCAAGATTGGTGATGATGATAAGGCCTTCTTCTTGTTGAGTTCATTGCCAAAATCCTAAGAAGGTTTTGTCGATACCATGTTTGTATGGTAGGATAACTTTTACTTTAAAAGATCCTAAGGCCTCTCTCGTGTTCAAAAAAATTCAAAGGCACTCTGAGACCTAGATCCAAATCCTGGTGAGGGGTTTGATAGCAAGATCGAGAAAAGAAAAAGATAAAGAAAAAGACAAATACGAATAAGCCCAAGAAGAGGATAAGTCCGAGAAAGAAAAGATAAAGAGAAGAAAAATGCTTTTAATATAAGAAAGTTGGTGCATTACATCAAAGATTGTGCTTAAAAAAGAGAGATAACAAGGAGAAATTAGGTGATGTTGTTGTAGCTTTAGATGAGTTTTCTAATAGAGGCTACTAAAGTGTTGATTTCCTTGGGGCATCAAATGAAAGATTGAAGGTCCATGGGTCCTTGTTTCTAAATGTTCTTTTTCATGAGTCTGATAAAAGCCTTTTTCATAATTATAAGACTATGGATGGAGGTAAGTCGTAATGGAAAAAAAACTATAATGCTTGTGAAATTGTTGGTATTGGTTTTGTTAAAATCGGAATGTATAATGGAACCACAAGGACTCTAGAGCATGTAAGGCATATGCTTGGATTAAAGAAGAATTTGATTTCTTTAGGCATGTTAAGATAGCCCTACTTTTATATCTTTAAATTAGACTATGGTGGTTTTAAAGATAATGAAAAACTCTAATGTAATAATGGGGAGTTAAAAGGAACGGATTGTATGTATTAGAAGGTTCATTTGTACTTGTGTTGTCTATTTTGCATATTGATATTGATGTGAATAGAGCTAAGTTGTGGCATTAAGGCCGGGCATGTGAGTGTCAAGGGTTTGCAAGAGTTGAGTAGACGAGGGGGTTGTGTCAAGATGCGGTTGAAAAGTTTGAGTTCTATGAAACCGTATCCTGAAAGGCTCGTAGAATGAAGTTTGAGTAAGCACTACATAAATTTGAAAAGGTATTGGATTATGCACACTCGACTTATGGGGGCATGCTCAAGTTCCATCTTTAATTGGTGGCGAATGCTTTGTGACATTCATAGATGATCTTTCAAGGAAGGTTTAGCCGTATATACCAAGACCAAAGATTAAGCTTTAAAGAAGTTCAAAATATGGAAAGCTCTTATTGAAAATCGACTATAACGAAGGTGAAAGCTTTGAAAAATGATAATGGGCTCGAATTTTTGCAACAAAGAGTTTGATGAGTCTTGTCGAAGCATGGAATCACCAAGCACAAGATTAGGTTCACCCCTCAATAAAATGGTTTGGCTAAAAGGATGAACAGGACCCCATTGATAAGACTAGGTGTCACATTAATTAACTCCAAATCACCAAGAAGCTTTTGACCGTAAGCTACATCGCTATAGCTTGTTACTTAGTTAACAGGAGTCTCTCCGTAGCTTTTAAGTTCAAGATACCAAAAGAAGTTTAGATTGGTGTGCCTTTTTCCACAGATTGTAAACACCTTAGAATCTTTGGATGTCCAAGATATGTTCATGTTATGCGGGGAAGCTGCTGATTCAAGGGCTCTAAAAGTGGTGTTTATGGGATATCCTGAAGGAGTTAAAAGGTATAAGGTCTAGTATAAAAATTTGCTGTTATGTATCATTCGTAGAAATATTACATTTCATAAGGAAGCCATGCTAAAAATGAAGATCTCGCTGTCTTTGACTTGATTTTCAAACTAATGAATTAATAAAAGGAATCACAGATGTAAAGGATTCCGAGTTGAGTGGAGTCAACTAGTAGCGTGACAATCAAAAGCAAGGTAGAGATCTCGAGAAACTCTCAAGAAAGGTTTGAAATCGATGAATCAAAAACTCCAACAACTAATTTACGAGTTATCGATTAGCGTTGAGACAGAACTAGGAGGGAGATTAAGCCACATTCTAGATATACATATGTTGGAATGATTGTATATGTGAAATACTAATTAAGCTACCCAAGAGGGGGGGTGAATTGAATTCTTAATCAAAATTTAAAAAAAAACTAAAATTAAAACAAATAATAAACTATCCAAATTCAAAATAAACAAGTTAATGTGCAATAAATAATAAAGTGATAGGGTAAGAGAAGGCAAACACGTGATTTTTACGTGGTTAGACCAATCATGCTCGTCCATGACTCTAAGCTCATCGCGCTTGAGGATTTCACTATGCGAGCCTCTAAGGTTTTAACAACACTTACAATTGACTTCAAAGGTGTCAATAAACCTTTACAACAAGAGATTAACCCCAATCTCTTAAGCCAAGTGTATCTCAACACTCACAATCACTCAATAATAAAGATTACAAATAAACAATCTCTCACACAATATATATATGATTACCAATAAAATTTCAAAGTGTGAATCATGAAACAAAAACAAGTTTAAAGCTCAAAAGAGATTGTATACACAGTAGCAAGCTCAATGATGATTGTTAGATCTCTTATGATTTGAATTTAATTAAGACATTTTATAGTGGGAGCTAAAAACTAGCCATTGTTAACTTTAAAAACAATGATTCCGGATTTGATCTTTGTCGCTTAATCGTTTTGACTTGTCCAAATGGCCATTGTGCTTAGATTTTAAATAAATGATTTACCGTTTATATTTATCGAATCACCGTTTATTTTAAAAACATGCAAAAAAAAACTTAGATCTTCTTTTTCACAAAATGATTCAAGATTAAACTATTTATTCTCTAAATTATCGTTTCACCATTTGTAAATAAACGAGTCACCGTTAATTTCCAAAATCTTATCAAAAACAAGTCTAGCCATTTTTCTTAAGCGGTTCAAGATTAAAAAGATCAATTTCTTTCTGTAAATTATTAGTTCACCGTTTACATAATAAACGATTCTCACGTTAATTTTGAGAATCGACAATTTGGAGACTTTTGTTTAGAGAAAGATTTTCCGACTCATCTTATTAGTCATTAAACTTCTTTAAACATGTCTATGGCTTTAAAAAATTTGTTTTAATAGCCTCAACATTTTAATCAAGAACATATAAGTTTTGTTATCATCAAAATCAATATTATAAGATTAACAATCTCCCTTTGATGCATGATGACAAACTTTATATATAAAAATAAGAAAATTTTGTTAACTCCCATGAGAATATAAGCTCCTCTTGAAAATATAACTTGTTCTTTCCCATCAAAAGAAAAAGAAAATAACTAAAAACATATCTGTGTTCGACAAGTGAAAATTTTGGTAGAATCTCCCCAGCATTAAGCATCTCCTGGAAATTATTAATAATAATTTACACCAAAAGAAACAAAATTAAGATAACAACAACTATAACCAATCAATAAAACCAATGCCAAAATTAGTAAAACACATGTATATAACATAATCATCTATAAACAAGGACATGATTCATCATACATAAATGTATCAAAAACATGAAAATGTTGTGTGCAATGAAAATCTTTGAAACACATTCGACTCTGCATGTGGAAGAGGAGAGGAAGGGGAGGAGAATGCCGAGAGCGGAGAAAGATCTGTGACTGTCCATCGATGATGCTGGCGATTGAGAATCGGCTAGCTGAATTTGAAAAAGAAGCAAATTGATCTTGAAGTTGTTGTTCTTCTTCTTTGCCGATAAAACTCGAACATCTCAACTAGTTGATGAAAGAAACCTCGAGGAAGCGGTGGAGCGTCTGTTGGTGGTCGATCAATCTCCATCTCACGTTCACGAATCGAATCGGTGCCAAGGCCATAAGACAGATCCGTGATGAAGGGGTGGAGGTCTAGCACCGAGCCTAAAATCGGTAGTGAGGCATTAATTAGAGTAGATATCGTTAAGGAATCGATTATCTTTAAAAGCTAAAAGGGTGTCTTAGTTTTGGTTGTGGATGTTTTGATCCATTCCCGACGCCTTCAATAAATCCAATACCTAAGATAGCCTATCCCCATCTTTTTACTCTCTGCGTACAGTTGCAAAGGGGTACTAAAATGTCGCGAGAAGTTTAGAGATAATACTACCATAAAAAGCAACCTATGGTTAACCCTGCGAGTACTCAATATATGTCAAAAATAATATATCTAAGTTAATAGGGCACTCATAAGAAAACTATCGAGTATCCCGATATCCATCCGAAGGTTACCTTATTTGAATGCCCTTCATATGAATAACAATATGATGTAAGATGTTATGGAGAATTTTAACTTGTAACGATGAATAACCGGGATCTAAAAGGTAGGGAACAAATTTTTGTCACCAGATCCCACACCTCATATGTTTCTAACCCCCTTGGTAATGGACAAAATCGAAAAAGGATAACTATTTCCTAAAGTGTAAATCAAATACCCAAATACATGATTCCTAAAATATTGTTTAAATCCTCGACATCAAAATCTATAGGAACACCCTCAACATGGGTAACTATCTTATCTAGCCTATCTGCGGACATTTCCATGTTCAAGTAAAAAAAAAAGACTAAATTGGAATAAATCCTCTCCTCTAAGTCCAATTTAGACTCCCAAGACAACAACATCTCCTTCACACTCCTACCACAAACAACCAACTCCGTAAAATCATCCAAATCCACAAAGTAGGAATTGATTACCTTTCTACCCATGAAATGGGTTTCGAAGCGTTTGGCGATTAGGCTGACCTAGAAAATGTATCCTATCGAACTCAAAAGTCTCCTTAGGTGGTATTGGGTTCCTATTGGGACAATTTCCTCTTACGAGTAGTCCTTGAAGTTTTAGGCCATTGTTCAATCTTTGAAGATTTGGGATTTTTAAGAATTGATGAAAATAGAACAAATAGAATTGATTACAAGGTCAATGGAGGGTATAGAAATGATTGAAAGGTTTAATTTGATCGAAATGAAAAAAATGGTTCAAAAGAGAGAGAAATGAGTTCATTGTTCTTAAGGTTTGAAATTGAGATTTTGTGATTTAGAGCTTGATTTGGTATTTTAGCTTGATAAATTTGTTCTAAAGATGATTAGAAAAGTTTCTATGGGCTCAAGTTTATGAGAGATTGCAAGGAAATTGAAATATTTTAGAGAGAGAGAGCTTAGGGTTATTTGGTTTGAGAAAAGCAATGAAGGGGTAAGTGAAAATAGGAACAAAGAAGCTGAACAATTTATATCGTATGAAAATGGTGAGTTTTGTTTATCTGAAATAGTTCACACGATAATTTCTAGAGAGCTATTAGAGTGTAACCCTTTCACCATTTAACAAAACAACCTCTCTGTTTTTAATTGTTAACTTAGTCAAAACGTGTGAGCCGCTAATTTCCAATACTTATTCTTATGTTTCTGTATTTAAATGGTACACCGTTTATTATAAAATGGTAATCCATTTATTTTGACTATGATTTCGCACTTTTGTTTTAATTTATGACCAATACTCAATACATTTCTAAATCATTTTATTGATTAAAAATGCCTTTAATGGCTAATATGATGCATGATTACACAAATTAAAACATCTAAATCAAATAAATATCATATTATAGAAAAAAACAAAAAAGATATTGTATAAACTAAATACTATTGTGCAACATTTATCATTCCAAGCTCATGCCTAATTTTAGCAAATTGCTCTTCACCAAGAGGTTTAGTAAAGATATCAACAAGTTATTTTTCGGTTGAAATAAAATTCAATGAAATATCCATTTTTGAACATGATCTCTTAAGAAATAATGTCTTATCTTAATATCTTAATTCTAGAGTGTTGAATATGATTTTTGGATAGATTTATGGCACTAGTTGTTGTGCAAATTTTATTGAACTTCCCAGTCACATCGAATCTATTGTAGAATAGATTAATGGTGAAACAGTGTCGATCCCACGAGGAGGTGGATTTTAATTATGTGTAGAATTAATTTTCTGAGTTGGTGGTTGGATTTATAATGAAAATGATGTGGGCTATCAATTAATTTAAATTAAAGTGGTAGGAATAAACTATTAAAATAAAATGCTTGGATCTCCGGATCTTTCAGCATGTACCATCGGCAATATTCATTATTAGGCAATTAAATCATGAAGGGAACTTCTCATCATGAACCACACTTTAATAGATATCTTGCTAGGGCTTAAAATGCCAAAATAGTAATAACCTTGCAGGAGGCGGTTATTTCGGCCGATATCCAGGAGACAAGATTATTCTACCTGCATCTCGAAAGTCAAAACAACCCACATAAATTAAAGGGGAAGGAAAAGTAAATTTACGAAATTAAGCCATGGAGCATGTTGAGACTTCGCCGAACCCACTTGAAAGTTAATGTTTCATATTTTGAACTAGGGGTAAAATGGAAATTTTATTAAAATGCGTAGAAAATACAAGATGGAGATGGAATTCTGACGAAAATGGAGTCAAAAATGGATTCGGGGTGCCAAATTGGGGGAGCCCGCTTTTTAGATCTGTTTTGAGTAAATCATGGCCGTGAATTAAAGCAATTTGGGCCAGTTCGAGTTGCATACGTGGCAAGTTCACATTGGATGGAGACACATCGTCGGGCTGTTGTACGTGTATATGCATGTAATGTACACCGCGTTTTTTTGATCCACTAATATTCTGCCGCGTCACGGTCAACCTTTTTGCTCAATAGGATCGCGCGCGTCATCGATCTGTTCCACGTCGCCGATCAATCCCGCATAGCGATCAATCTTACCCGCATCGTTAAATCCATCAAATACGCCCGTCATCGTATAGTGCCACGTCATCGTACAATGCCACATTCGGCCACGTGATATAGGTGAGCGATCCGTGAAGGATGTAGGTGTCGATCTTAGTATATGTCAGCCGTCTTAGTATGTGTGAGGCATCAAGTATATGTGAAATCTTATTTTTCTTTTATGCTCCTCACAGGTTTTCGAATCACGAGTTCAAAAGTGCTGTCCGTTTTTCTATCTGATCTCTCGTTTATTGTGAAATGACCATGATATCACAAAATACATAAAATACTTAATTAAAATAAAACATACATAATTAAATTACGAGGACTTAAAGAAATAAAAATAGGGATGTTAGTGAGACTTGGAGTATAAAATGATAATTTTTCTCCAATTTATAAATACACACTTTTTAGTACTCGACACTAGTATTGTCACATTTAATAAGTATATGATCAAGATTGATGTCATAGTCTCTAAAGGTTTGTTTCATTTAAAGTGATTGTGCACAACAACTACAGTGCCATATATTCGGCCTCGATAATTGAAAACATAACAAGGTTTTGCTTCATAATCTTGAACCAAGAGATAAGTAAGTGACCTAAAATGACAAGTTCTACTAGTACTCTTCTTATCAACCTTATAACCAATAAAGTCGACATCCGAATAACAAGTTAAATCTATATGAGTTTCTCTAAGATCTTAAAGGCCAGATCTATAGTTAAACTTTCAAATAATGGAAAATTCTCTTGTGACAAGTAAATGAGTTCCTTAGGATATGATTAAATCTTGCACACAAACATACAATAAACATAATATCGGTCTTCTTGATTAGGTAAAGTAAGGATCTGATCATTACCTTGATATGTTTTAACATCAACTTCTTTACCTTTTTTATCTTTGTCAAGCTTGATTATTTGACTCATTGGAGTACTTTTTATCTTTTCCATCTTCAAGTCCCGAATCTTTTGAGTAAATCTCTCAAATGTTTGGCTTGATTGATAAAGATTCCTTTTCATTTGTTTTATTTGTAATCCAAAAACTACTTGATTCTCCATTATGCTCATCTCGGAATTCTTTGCTTATGCAAGATGAAAATTGCTCACCGTAAACTCGTTAGTAGAGACAAATAATATCATCAACATAGATTTGAACAATAAGTATATCTTCATTCTTATGTTTAATGAAAAGTGTAATGTATCAACTCTTCCAATTGAAAAACTATTTTCAAAAGAAATTTACTAAGCTGTCATATCAAGCTCTAAGTGTTTGTTTTAATCCATATAAAGCTTTTGACAACTTATAAACATGATTTGAAAATTTTCATTTTCAAAACCAGAGGTTGTTTCACATAAACTTCTTCCATGATATAATCATTTAGAAATGTACTTTTGACATCCATTTGATACAAATAAAATTCTTATGACATGCAAATGCTAAGAGCATCTAATGGATTCTAATCTAGCTACAGTGCAAAAGTTTCATCAAAATCAATTTCTTCTTCTTGGTTGTAACCTTGAGCTACTAATCTATCTTTATTTCTTACAACCTACTTGGATTCATGCATTTTATTCTTAAATATCCATTTAGTACCTATGACGAATTGATGTTCGATTTAAGAACTAATTTCCGCACATTATTTCTCAAATTAATTTAATTCCTCTTGCATTGCCATAATCCAAGATTTATTGTTTTCCTCAGATCCATGAAAGGATTTTGGTTCATTTGAGATATGAATGTGCAATATGTGCACATGTGTTTTCTAAGTGATGATCTAGTGGTTACACTGTGAGAGATCACCAAATTAAATCTTTAGGGTGAGAAGAAACATCACATCCACTCGTTGGGAGTGTTTGAAATTACTCCATTTTACTCTATATTAGTTTGTTTTTTTTTTGTTGCTTCTCTTGATTCTCACAAGATAAAGTATCTTGTTTGACATTTTGAGTTCTTCTTATTGTATTTCTTTATCTACATCATTATCAACAACAACTTTCTCTATAGAGAGGTTAGATTCATCAAGCGTACGCTGCATGGATTATTCAACAACCAAAGTTGTTTTATTATATCTCTATAAGCTTTGTTAGTATTTGAATATCCAGAAAAATATCAACATCCAATTTTGGATCAAATTTAAAGATTGTCTTTAGTATTCATATAAAATATTTATATTCAAAAACTTTGAAGTAACTTGAACGGGTTTTATCTTCCAAAGCTCATAGGGAGTTTTCTTAAGAAGCAATCTAATCAAAACACAATTTAACATATAGCATGCAGTACAATTTGGGCTTTGGAAAAATATTTCCTGTGTATTCTCATTCAACATGGTTCTAAATGCATCTCTTGAATAGACCTATTATTTTCTCAATAACTCCATTTTGTTATAGAGTCTAGGTGATGAAAATTGTTGTTTGATACGAAAATCATTACAAAATTCTCAAATGATGATTTTCAAATTCTCCACCATGATCACTTCTAATGCATATAATAGAACAACATTTTTCATTTTGAACCTTTTTACAAAAGACTTTAAATGCATCAAAGGCATCATCCTTATTAGCTAGAGAGTAATACCCATGTATATCTAAAATAATCATCCACAATTACAAATGCATAATATTTACCATTTAGACTAATATATCTAGAAGATCCAAAGTAAATCCAAGTGAAGAGTTGAAGCCGAGTTTTGAAGTAGAAATATGATTTTTGTTTTTGAAAGAAGTTTTGATTTGTTTTCCAAATTGATATGCTTCACAAATTTATCTTTTTCAAAACTGATTTTAGGAAGACCTTTAACTAAATGCGTTTTAGAAATCTTTGAAATTAAATCCATGTTTATATGTCCTAGTCTTCTATACCATAACCAACTATAAATCATGTAATGTGGAAAAATATTTATCATGAGTAGATGCACGTTAACTGTTTATGGTATAAACATTTCCCGTCTATTTTCGGCAAACAAGATTTTACTATCCGCATGTATTCTTGATAACGTGTCTAGTTTTGTTAAAACAACTTTATAGCCTTTATCGCATAATTGACTAATACTAATCAAGTTGTGTTTCAAATTTTCAACCAAACATACATTTTTAATAAGAGTTGAAAACTTTACCCGACATTCTGATTCAAAGAATCTTTCCTTTGAGTTGTCTCGAAAAAAAAACATCTCCATCATTTTCATTTTGGTAAAACTTGAGAACCATGTATAGTTTCAATCATATGTGAACAACCACTATCTAGATACCATTAATTTTTCTTTTTCCTTGAACCTTGTGAAGAAATCACGAATCTAGGAGCACTCCCGAGACCTTTGGATTCTTGAGTGTTAGTAATGATTCTTTTGGAACCCAAACATATTCTCCATAATATGCATTTCTTTTAACAAGACATCAAACTTTATGTGACCATTTTGATTGCAATAATGACATACAACATGATCGTTAACAAATGTGTTTTTATTAAAATAATTTTTGTAATATTTTTGTTTCCAAATTTGGCTTATAACTGATATGCCTCATTTATCAAATACATATTTTTATGGCTGAACAATTTTCTATATTCTTTTGACAATGTGTAAATTTCTGATCTCATTTGAGTTGATCTCTTTTTTTAAGCTTTTTATTTTTTTATCGAGTCATCATCTACTTAATTTATAAATGCTCATGTGAAATCACTTTATTCCTTTCCCCAGATACAATCTTACCCGTCTGATATTTCATTATCTAATTCTAGTTCTTTGATCTTTCATTTTGGTAAGATCATTGCATTTTTGCAAGGTATTATTTTCATTTGAAAGTTCTAGCATTTTCTTTAACTTAAAACATGTGTTTTTCTTTTACCAATTTTCATGTATCGTTATACAACTCTTTAAGCATAAGCTACTGATTAAATTTATAAGTTGGAAGATCATTTACCTCGTGAGTTTATCTTACCGTATCAATGATTGCCAAGTTTGACATTTTTTATGTTTGTTTTTCATCATAATTTTCATCAATATCATCCCATGTTGCCACCATGGCTTTCTTGAGTTTGTTGAAGAAGGCACCCCAGTTTTTATATGGCACGGCTTAACACTCAAGCATATGATTGCTTCCTTTTTCTTTTTGGTTTTTGAAGTTTAGAACTTTCTTGGCTCCTCGTAGTTTCTTGAAAAATTTCTTGAATTTTATTTCTCGCTGCTCAGCCATCTCTTCATCTTGAGAATCAACTACTCTGCTCCATTTTTCGAGGTTTTGGCCTTTGAAAGCGATCTTTTCTTTTTCTTATCTTATTTTATCCTCTTTCATTGCCAAATCCTTTTTTAAGCGTAGAAATAAATAATCTAATTAAATCATCAATAGACAAAGTATTTAAATCTTTAGCTTCCTCATGGTAGTCTTTTAGGTCTCTATTCTTTTGGTAATGACCTAATGATTTTAACACCTTTTACTATTTGAAAGGTCTTACCAAATTAACTCTTAAAGTATTTTACAAGATCAATAAATCTAGTATATAACTAGATGACACTTTCATTTTATTTCATTTAAAACAATTAAATGTTTGTCTAGTGTATCTACAAATTTTAGAAATTCTTTAACTTAGTTTATTCCTTATGTGAAACTGCTTGAGTTCTTAAGAATCTAAGCATGCGTTAAGAATAACTTTGAAACCCTATGAATTTTTTCTTATCAGGAGCCTGAAAACAAGGCATTCATAGCTTTGGTTTAGAGAGGCTTTCTTTTTCTAGCTCACTTCATTCACGTGAAGGTTTGAATATCTTCCTTCTTCATCTTTGGTAGTAGGTATGAATGGACCATCACGGACAATTTCAATATTTCTGTCTAAAGCTTGCAAGTAAATTCTCATCTTAGTTTTTCAATAAGGGATAATCATTCTATCGAAGAATGGTGGTGTGGTGGTTATCTTTCCTAAAGTTAGAATCATTTTGGGTTATTCTTGATCTTTTACTTTTAGGCAGTTGAAGTCTTAACAAAGAGAACTAGGCTCGATGCGAATGAAATACTAACTAAGCTACAAGAGGAGGTGAATTGGGTTTCTTAATCAAAATTTAAAAAAAAAACTAAAATTTAAAACAAATAATAAAGCTCTCAATTCAAAATAAAGCAGAAGTTACAATGTCAATAAATAATAAAGAGATAGGGAAAGAAAAAGCAACCACGTAATTTTTACATGATTTAACAAACCAAGTACTATGTCCACTCGAAGCTCACGGGCTTGAGGATTTTTACTATGCCTCTAGACTTTAAGCAAACATAATTGAGCCGATGTAGCTCAATAAACCTTTACAACAAGAGGTTAACCTTAATCTCTTAACGATGTGTATCTGACACTCGCGTCACAAAATAAAGATTGAATAAACAGTCTGGCGCATCTATATGATTGCAATAAAATGTGAAGTGCTGTGAATAATGAAACAAAAACAAGTTTAAAGCTCAAAGAGATTTCATGCTGTTAACACTCGATATTGATTGTTGGATCTCTTATGATTTTGAATTTGATTGAGTCATTTTATAGTAGGGCTAATAAGCTGTTGTTGACTTTTAAAAGCAATGGGATTTTTGTTTAGTCGCGTAAGTTAAATGTTTAACTTATCCAATAAGCGTTGTGCTTGAATTTTAAATAAGCGATTTCTGTTTATATTTATCGGATCATGTTTATTTGTAAACTTGCAAAAATAAATTTAGATCTATTTTTCACTAAGCGGTTCACGATTAGAAACTGTCTATTACTACTAAATTATTAGTTATTTTGTTTGTAAATAAGCGATTCATTTGTTAATTTCCAGAATCTTATCAAAAACAAGTCTAGCAGCTTATTTTCTTAAATGGATTCGAATTAAAAAAAAGACTATTTCTTTTATAGCCAAATTATCGGTTCATACGTTTTAAATAATAAAACGATCTTAATTTTAGAATCTATAATTTGTGACTTTTGTTTAGAGGAAATATTTTTACTAATTTACTAGTCATTAAGCTTTTTTTAAAAATATACATGGCTTTAAAAATTCATTTAATATTTTGAGAATTTTAATAAAGGCATGCATAAGTTTTGTTATCATCAAAATCGATATTATAAGATTAACAGTATGTATACCATTCATTAAGGATATAATTATTAAAGAACTTAAAAACTACTGGAGAAAGTTATAAAGGCAATGATAAGCGACAACCGGATTAAAGCTATAGTTGAAGAAATGGATTTCTTAATAAAGAACAAGACACAACACTTATTCCAAATCTGCACGGGTAACCAAAAGGTACATTAGAAGGTACATAAATGGATTTAAAAAGGGAGAAAGGAATTCTTTGAAGCCTCGAGGTGAAGGCTAAGATTAGTTTCTTAGGGATTTTACAAAAGGAATGTGAATGGACTTGACCAGGTTTTTCTTTTTATGAATTTAAACATAGCTCCATCAAGAAAATCTTTGTCTATAGTAGCTTTCTTGGATATGAAGGTTGACGGATGGATGTGGTAGCTTTAAGTACATAGGAAAGCTTGAGAAGAATAGTATACCTTGTAAAAAGGTTTTGAGGCCAAAGGAAAAGATATGTTTGTCCCCAAAGATAAATCCTATGAACTTAAGCGATCCTTGAGCAATGAGTAAAGAGATTGATAAGTTCATGTTCTCCCGTGTTATCTAAGTAATCAAATATGATAGTTAATGTTTATTTGTATTTCAGGATGTTCCTCATGAGCTACTTGCTCTTACGCATGTTGATGATATATTACTTTTGACAAGGATAAAGATAAGATTAAGAATTTGAGATGAAAGACTTGTGGATATCTAAAGGATACTTAAGATGGAACGTTATCATGTGGGTAGGAGTGCTAAAACCATTTTGTGAGTCAAAGAGGTACATTTTAAAGGTCATTGACAGTTGTGACATGTTGAATGCAAAAATCTCTTCAAACTCATTAGGGCCTCAAATTGAGCTAAGAGGACACAGCCGTAAATTTTTTTTGTGTGAAGTCTCTTCTTTGTATGCGAGGCGGTTTAGGAGCCTCGTGTGTAATGGTGTGGTGACTGATATTGCCCATGTTGTCGAGTCTGCCAAGTTCAGAGTGATGGCTGGGAGCATTGGGATCTTGTGAAGTAGATCATGAGATGCTGAAGTAACTTTGATCTGCTTTAATATATGGAAGGTTGAGCGAGATAAGAACAAGTTGGTAGGTATGTAGACTTTGACTTTTCTAGAGATTTGGATGGTAGGAAATCAATTTTAGGCTCTTATTTGTGATGACGATTAAATCAGATTTCAGAAAAATCTTTAGCCTATTGTTGCTTTATCATCAGCAATGAATGTGTTATAGCAGGTAAAGAGAGAGCGAAATGGCGTAATGGGATATTGAATAAACTTTAATTATCATAAAAAAGTATCCTTATCTTGCATGATAATCAGTGTTATTAAATGCAAATTAAAAAATCAGTCTGTCGTAGGAGGGTGGCTGCGTTGATGTTAAACGTTTCATTGAGATATGAAGTAGCTAAAGTGTTATGATGGTGTCATACATACCTGTGATGTTGGTCTGATGTCCTTACAAAAGTTCATTCACAATTCACCAATTTAAGTTTTGTGTAGACTTAATTGGGATCAGCAATCTTGTGATTACTTTGTGCTTAATTAAGTGTCAGTTGTGTGCTTGAAGGGTTTTTTTTTTTTGGGCAATTTTTATGGCTAAGAATCAAACTGAATCGAATCTACAAGGTGGAGAGTGTGAAGAATCAGATTCTGTTTTTGGGACTTAATTACAAATAATTAAGACTTTTGTGGTCTTTATGCAGATTGACTTCAGTTTATGGGTCAATATGTAATTACACTGCTGATGTGGCTAGAGTTCATTATGTTTGTTAAGTCGATTCTGGAAAATTTCCAGAATCATCGATATAAGAAGGGCTGTGCATAGCTTCTGGTGTGTAGAGCTTTTCTCTTTCATTTTCATCCAAATTCAGTGATTCTTGTTTCTTTATAAAACTTGCAAACTCCTTTACAAGGGATGATCGATTTGTAATTAGTTTGAGGAATAAAAGAGTGTCAATTTTTCCCTTCAAAGAGTGTTGCTAGGAAATTGTGTTTATTGTTCTATTTTGATCTTGTTAAATATATTCTCTAATTTGCCACGATTTTGAAGTTTCTTTTGGTTGTTCTTGTTACCAAAATACAGCAAGACTGTGTTTGGGAGCTTGGATAAATTATGAGATTGGATTAGATTTTAGAACTAACAAAGTAATTTAATCTAAGGTATGTTTGGTTGTCATGGACTAATAGAATATATTAAAATTTAGTCCAAAACTAATAAGATTATTAATCCTCATTTTTGTATGGGTTTAGGTGGGATAAAATCAAATGAAAAGTTTTGAGTCCTCTTTATCACTTTTTTAACCTAATATTTTTAATAAAAATTAAACATAGAAATTAATTTCATAATTTTTTAATTGTAATTTTATATTATATGGAACATCAAAATTTTGTTCAATAATTTATCTTAAATTATATTTAATTCAAGATTAAAAATCAAAATTTTATTCATTAATTTATTTTAGCTAGTATAGAATATTGAACAAAAAAATAATCAACTATTTCTTTACAATAATATTAAATATTAAATATTAAAATCTGGTTGGCGATGTAATCTACATCGCCATAGCTTATGAGTACAAGTTGGCCTTGGAAATAGAGGAGGTAAAAATTAATTTAATTTACACACTTCTTTATATATATATATATATATATATATATATAATTTAAAAAATGTTATAGTATTTAACTAGTTATTTAGCTTTATCAAAATTAAATATAGTCCTATTAGTTATTATACCAAACTAAAGATAGGATTATACATAATTAAGTCTAATCTAATCTAATTTAATTTTAAAATTTAATCAAATTCAATCGTACCTTTCAAAAGGTAGCACAATGTCTTAGCTGACCTGGCCACGCATCGCTTCTAGTACATGCCCTGTTACATCTCGAAAGAATCCTAAGCTAGTAGTCTTTTTGCACGATGACTTTACTCTAATTGGCAGTTGCTATTAAATGACATGACAATATTTTTTCATTATCTGAAATGGAGTGACGTCGGTTTGATACCTCCCAAAAATATTTTGATTATAAAACATATG
>JASUUG010000460.1:0-54685 GCA_030449905.1 Luvunga scandens | reverse complement strand
AAACCCATGCATAAGGACACTCTTTCATGTACTTGTTCATGACAGAGTTTTTGTTTTTTTTTTTTTTAAACACTTGTCATGATTTTTTGGCATTTGACCTTTAATAGCTTGAGTTTAACTAGACTCTTATATTGATTCCTCATAGACATAATTGGTTTTGCAGTATCATTGCTTAAGAAAAAAGCCTACCATGACAGGCAAAAATTATCATCTTAAAGGGTAGATGTCAATTAATCATTATCGACAAAAAGCAGAAACCTATGTGAATTTTAATAAATTTTACCTATCATAATTCTTTCATACTTACGTAGATGTCAATAATTATAGTTTTTGAATAAATAATCACAATAATTAATATATTATTATTATAATTAATATAATATTATTATAGTTAATTAATTAATTAATATAATTATTATAACTAATTAGCATATTGATACATTATTAACAATAATTATAATTTTTGAATAAATAATCACAATAATTAACATATTATTATTATAATGAATTAATTTACTATTATAATAATTATTCATATAATTATTATAATTAATTCATAAATTATCAGCAATTAATTCATAATTATTACTATTAATTAATAAATATATATATTTTAATGACTCAAAATCTGCACATAGTGAATTATCCCATATACAACTTTTAAAAGAAAAATAAAAAAAAAAATCTATAAGTTTAAATTGAGATCCCGCATTTTTAAATCTTCAAAGCTCCGATAGGGGGGTTTATGTTTGTGTATTGAATGATAATATAGTCAAAAAATAGTTGTGAAAGGCAAACTCAATGAGTACTGTTGGTTGAAATGCTGCATTCTATTTTGAATAGGGTGATGAATTGATAAACTCAATGAGAGCTGTTGGTTGAAATTCAGCATTCTGTTTTTCATGGGGTGATGAATTGATAAACCAAACCCCCTGACAAAAATATTTTAAAGAAATTACTATAAAAACAAACCCCTGTTGTTACCAAATTACCCTTACATCTACCACTTTTTGCGCCATAAACATGCTTTCCAAGTTTTAAAAGAAAGCTAAGCCCACAAAAACCACACAACTGATTGCCATCATCATTAAGAAATTTGCAAATATCTTTTGAGGTTTTTCAAAAATAAACACTAATTGCTGAAAAAAAAAACCTCTAATTGTTGAACTCTCTCCTGCACTGTTTTACATAATTTGCTACTATCATACTCATTATAAATTAATTTGTAATATTGAAATACCGGTAAGAGTAGGAGTTGCTTATCCCGCTTTAATTTTCTAAACTAATTTCTTTTTATCATGCGACATGATCCCTGTACACCTATTTTATATTTTATTCATCAACTATATTACTAGAATAACATGATATACTAAACATTTGAATTATAAAGAGCCCGTAGGGCTCTAAATCTAATACCATTGAGGCTTGAGCTACAATTACAAGAAGGGGCTCACCACAACACCTTGTGTTCTCTTTTAAACCGAATACACTTCTAAACCATAACAAAATTGAAAGCAATAAAGCATGCTAATAAAATCCCTCACATTTCAGAATAAAAATAAGCAGAATGAATTATAATGAGTATGATAAAATTATATTCGACGAATAAATAATTGTTAACTTCAAAGTCTACAGATAACTAAATTACTAATGGCAATTTATAGATTCTCTCCAGAAATTATTCAAGAAACATTTCCAGATAATATTAACTAGATTTTGCAGCAATTTTTCAATGTTCTTTTCATTCACGCTGAACGAGCAAGCATCACCAGCTACAATGCAAATGCAGGGCATTAATTGAGCAGCAACTTAACCATTTGTCACAAGTTGTATAAGACTTTCAATCCAGAAGAGGGCTGAATTGTAGACTAAAATCTAAACCTAACGTTAGATTTCTTCAATGCTAAAACTAAAAAGTTCATCTGTACGAACTTATCAGTTCTGACCATACTACTCATCCTCGTCTCGCGCAATCCAGCCAATTAACAGAGCAGGTTTTAGAACACAAGAAATGTTTCTAAAATTTGATAAATGAGAAAATACTAATGAATTATTGTAATAGTAAGACACAAGGTTACCCAGAAATGTAACAAAACCTTTAACAAACACATGGAATGCAATACCCAGATCTAACAACTGCAAAAAAAAAAAATTATGCAAGAGTTGGAACAGCATCCTATATTGTATGTAGATTTATAATCACAAATCAAATACGAGAAACAATGAAACAAAAAAATAATACTGCAAAAAGACTTAAAACCCACAAGAAAACAATACTTAGGGTTTCAAAGAGACGAGAACCGTGAAGCTCGTGCCGAAAATAGTTGACATAACGGCGAAGTTCACCATCACTCGCTAGAAATCAATGAGAAATATGTAAGGCTTGCCTGTGAATGAGTGTGAGTTTTTGGGATTCTCGGCGGCTAGGGTTTGGGTTGTCGTCGACCGGTAAGGTTTCGGTTTTGATTTATGACTGAATTCGACTCCCCCGTTGCAAAGAGAGACGACGACGGGTCAGCGCCGAGCCAACGACAGTGAGAGTTGTCATTGTTGGTGAGGAGCTAGCTACACTCGAGAGAGAAGTTTAGACTTTAGAGTAGCAAGGGAGTGTATTCCAACACTTGAGGAAAGAAAGGGTTGAAAGACAAATACGGGGGGAAACAACGTCGTTTCACTTTTTTTTTTAATTTTAATGTTGTTTTATTTTTTATCTTTATCATTTAAAATTTTTAAAATTTCGGTCAAACCAAAGTAGAAATGAAATTCAATCATAATTTCTTGATAGATAATATATATATATCACTAGTACATTATATTTATATCACATTTTTATATATATATATATTTTTATCATAAATTCTAGTAATTATAAAAATTTTTATCATAAATAATAGAAAAATTTCTATCATATAGGATATAAAATTTTTTTGCTAAAAACTTCACATAAGTAAATATTATTATAAGTCATTTTTCTTATAATATATTTTGCTTGCAAGGCGATTTTGGTGGAATCTTACTCGTAAGAAATTAAAATATTGCTCTAGGCACATTGTCCATTTTAGTAAAATCACACCCTCAAAATTTTACTTAGAAATATTGGGGAATTGAGCTAAATCACTTTTTCAAAGATAACACCTTCCACATTTTGTTGAAAACTCGCCTTTTGGATATTTTATTATAAATGCTACCTAGATCATTTTTTGTTGGACCTATTTTCATGTGAACTTTTTAGATTTATTCAAAATTTAGTACAATAAGTGTATTTAAATTTGAGTTGAAACTACAGATTTTATTTCCTTTTATAAAATAAAAATTTGTATATTATAGTGATTGTATATAAATACCCTTGTTATAATTTAGAAAATGATGAACAGTCCTAATAATAACACAACAACGATAAAAAAAAGAGAAGAAAATGAAGTGAAAAGTGTACTGTGTTATATCATTAGGTAAAAAATAATGCCAATCTTTACTTAATACTATAACACCATATGAATTTTCCGCAATTTTGTCACTGTTGTATTTAATCCTTGGTTCAAATACTCTTATAATTTAGCATTAATTTTACCAAAATAATAATGTCAATTTTTACTTAATACTATAACACCATATGAATTTTCAGCTATTTTGTTGCCATTGTATTTAATCCTTAGTTCAAATATCGTTACTCTTATAATTTAGCATTAATTTTATCAAACACATTTAACAGGTTTTTCTCAAAAGTAATTGCTTCATAATCTAGATTCACTAAGCATGGCATGAAATCTAACCTAAAAGTGTCATCTTAGAAGCCAATTCAATCCCAAACATACAGGTAATCTCCAATTATGCATGCATTCCACGTCCTCGTCGAGTCACCAACTACCATTTACCAAGAGATTACGAATTTCCTAATCTATGAAACATTGTTTACTGATTTTATATCATTTTAAAGAAATATTTAATTGTTGAATTAGTTTATTTAATCAAAGATAAATTAATTTAGATTTTTTAATAATTAATTAATTAAAAATGTCAATTAAAACTGCAGATTATATTTCATTTGATAAAACAAAAACAAATTTTCTACATGTTAATCATTGCACAGAAGCACCATAATTTTTGGATTAATTTACCAAACATATAATAAATTTTTTTAGAAGTGATTATTTCATCATCGATACGTTATGAGTTTATTTGGAAATTTGGGTATTGTGAAATATAACCGAGATTTTTCATAATCTACGGTTACAAAATTGTTTGGAATGTTGGTTATTATGAAATCTGCCTAACAATGACAATTTGAGAAAACAATTCATTCCCAAACATACCCTGAAAAGCTATAAAATCTCCAAGTATGCATGCACCCAAGTCATCAACTATCATTTGTCATTATGGCCTTAATCACATTCAAGCAACACTCATCTTTCTTCTTCGTACTCCCAATATTTGTTGCATTTACGGCTGCCAGCAGTTCAATTCCTAACAAAAAGGAAAATATTGATCGGTATAGGCCAACCCTTCCAAACACTCCTAAACCAAATAATATAATCCATAAAGTTGAAAACACGAATGCCGAATCTGGGCCAAGCCTTGGAGAAGGCCATAAAAGCCCCACCGGAACTAGCAATGCAATTCATGATGAGGGACACACTGTTGATCAATCTGTGCCATGCCCTGGAGATGACCCTGAAAGCCCTCTTGGTAGAAGCAATGCAATTCATACTGAGGGATATAATGTTGATCGATCTGCGCCAAGCCCTGGAGAAGGCCATGGAAGCCCTCCTGGAGCAAGCAATGAAATTAATAACAAGTGATGCATTGTTGATCGATCTACGCCAAGCCCTGAAGAAGGCCATCGAAGTCCTCCTGGAATAAGTAATAAAATTCATAACGAGGGATACATTGTTGATCGATCTGTGGCAAGCCCTGGAGAAGGCCATGGAAGCCCTCCTGGAACAAGCAATGCAAGTCGTAACGAGGGGTACACTGTTGATCAATCTGTGCCAAGCCTTGGAGATGGTCATGAGAGCCCTCTTGGAATAAGCAATGCCATTCATAACGAGGGATACACTATTGATCAATCTATGCCAAGCCCTGGATGTGGCCACGATATTCCCTTAAAACTAGCAATGTAATTCATAACAAGGGATAAAATGTTGATCAATCTGAGCCAAACGCTGGGGAAGGCCATGGAAGTCCTCCTGGAACAAGCAATACAATTCATAAGATATTACTGCTAGGAAGGAAGCTTGGCATAAGAAAGGAAATTAAATATTAGGATATTACTACTGTAATAACTAGCTTTCTTAGAGCATCACGGGCAATAATATTTAATATGTTTTTATATTATTGAAATAAATATATTTCATTAATTTTGAAATTAAAGAATCACTCACTAACCCCCCCCCCCCAACACACACACACACACATGCTTCCTTTTCTCTTGCATTATGTGTTTGATAACTAGAGGTAGTTATATTTCATGTTTGCGGTAATTTTATATAAATAGTAAAACCTCTCCTTAGTTATAATATTAGAACCAACTAATTTCATTACTATTACAAAATTATTATTTTGAAATAAATTATTTTTAGTACAAGTAACCTATAGGTAAAGTATGTGCTACATTAATATTTAATGTCAAATTAATGAATAGATGGTGATAAAAGAGATAAATACAATTTCGCTAGCACATATGAAAATGTAAAATTTGGATTATGTAAGTCATCCTATATTTTTAAACATTTGCATTTATCTTTAATATAATAATATTTTTCTCTCAATGTAAATTCTATAAATACTACACAATGATTTGGTAAAGCTATAACGAAGAAATTATTGTCCGTGGTTAATCTAAAGGTAATCCTGGTATGTCTACTGCCGGTGATGTTTTGTAGGACCACCGAGGTGTGGTGTTAGCTACCTTTGGATCATGTCTGGGTCATCAGTTAACTCTTTTAGCTAAGTTGACCGCAGTTTTTGAGGGTGTAGATTTTGCTGTTCAGCTTGGCTATTCCACTATAAAGTTAGAGTCTGACTTGACGACAATTATTTCTTGGATCACTTCTTATGGCTTTGTGTGGTGGGATTTTGCTTATCTCCTTGCTCATGTTCATGCTTTGTCT
The DNA here is from genome assembly GCA_030449905.1 of Luvunga scandens. NCBI lineage: Eukaryota > Viridiplantae > Streptophyta > Magnoliopsida > Sapindales > Rutaceae > Luvunga > Luvunga scandens. The sequence goes on along the minus strand of JASUUG010000460.1, from coordinate 48,578 downwards.
TATAGCCCTCACTCCTTATCAGGCATCTAGTTTGGGATGCTACATTTGCTGCTAATATTATGGCCTACTACGCATGTTCTCATTAGTAGTTTTAGGGTTATTGTGACCTTCTAGTTGGTTTGACTAGCGTTCTTTATTTGAATGCTTCCCATACTTCATATATTAGGCAATGACTTTTTTATTTTTTTTTATTTTTTTGGGGCCTTTTTATGCTTTATTATGATTTTTTCTTTTCTGTTGGAGGTTTTAGTACTATCCCCCTTCTTTTATATCCTATTTTCTGATCTATATTACAAATAGTGGTTTGGCCTAACCCTCCACTATCTTGATGGTTCTCTTAAAAAAAGAGAAAAGAAAAAATATTGTCCCAAATAACTCAGAAAAGTATTTTACTTTATCGTAAACTTTTAATGTAACAAAACAAATATATTTTGCAATATATAGATGATTATTAATATGCGGGAGCAAGTTTGTTAAGAAATGATTTAGAAAAATTATAACTTATTACAACGTAAAGTTTATTGTTATCTATAATTGGCTCAAATTGAAAAGAGAGTTTTGTATTACTATATAAAAATTATTTCCATATAAAATATCACTATAATGAAGAGACTTTACTGTACATCTCAAGTTTTATTCTAACCGATTCATTGTTTATTACGAGCATGGTACTTTTCATTATAAGGATTATCATAGCATGAGAAACAAGACCATACGAATGTGGTGAATTAATGCATCTTTTCATTTTTGTTTCCGTTAGTTATGCCATACTTTCTTTTATAAGAATTTTGATGAGACTGGATAAATTAATTAAGGTAAATATACATTTTGCTCAATGCTCTCATCAATCTAAGCTCCAATTCTTGGGTCGTAATAAGAAAAATATATATGTCAAAACACTTTAACGATTGAGGGGGAGCCTGGGTCATTTAAATTGAAAGCTCCAGCGATGCCGGCTTTTGGATTTAGTTTTGTTGTGGGTTAATGAGATATTGTAATTATCTTGTCTTAAAGAAATGCCTTTTGTTGAGTGCAAGAAGGAATTAATCCTCTGATTCACGACATTAACTGTATATTATCAGCCCTTATTCTTCGCAGGATCTTCATCTAAAATTCCTCTTGAAGCTCGTAATCATCTCTTCCGATTAAACAAATTGAGGATAGGGAACGGACAAATCTGTTTCCACTAAAACCTTAGCGTAAAAGCCATAAATCTCCTCTGAAGTAGGACAGGCCTACTAATTTGTTACTTGGGCAGTTTTAAGTTTTCTTTATTGTTTTTTTTCTTTAAGTTTTTCTAACATTTTCTCTTTAGAATTTTATTGTGTTACAATGATTTGAATTACCCAATTTGGTGAAGTCACATTATTTAGAGTTTTAGTATAAAAGAAAGCTGAACCCTACTAATTTTAGTTGGTTGATTCATAATAAAAATTCTCTTAGAACAGAGTCGTTCTTCTTTTGCTTTCCTTTTTCATCACCCGTGAAACTAGGTATAGAAAGAGAGTTATAATGAGATAAGCGAAAGTTCTTCAACTTCCTAAGTTTTCATTAATTTTTGTCGCATTATTTATTTATTATTTATTTTTTTTGGTTTGAATATCAATGCTCCCAACAAATGATTATATATATGCATATATGAATGAACAAAACCTTATTAAAATCTTATTAAAGGGAAGATAGAAAACTACATAAAAGAAACATAGCACCATGAGAATTGATAATTAAGAAATGATAGCAGTTGTGTCGGAGTTGCTCCACATTGGAGCTATTATGATAACCTTATGATTATAAAGATAAATATTAAATCTGTACTTATTACTAAGATTTTATGTCAAAAAAACTATTCCGAAAGAAAGTCTTTGAATCTTACCAATAGAATTTGTTAGCTCCCACCATGTAAAAGAACAACTAGAAGCCCTTGTACTCTAACAAACTATCCTAATCTCATTTTATATACAATAATTAATCATAAGAGCCACAAGCTCTTAAGCAACCTAATGTGATAAAATATGTTTTGTTAATTAAAAATACCAATAATAAAATATACATTATATTTTGTTAACGCAACCAGTTATATAATATGTATTTATCAATACCTTGAACTGATAGAAAAAAGTCACCATTCAACGTCCTTTAACAGAATTTTTGATAAGAATCAATTTCAAATCAACCACAACCAAGACAATGATAGCAAGGCAATCATAAACTCTACAAAAGGAAGGGATAAATTTTTCTCAAATCATTTAGATGTCAATCTAGCATTTTGGTCAGCCTTAGCTAAAGGCTTACCAAGTTGAAAACTTGTCAACAACAGCTAGTATTAGATTTAGCCTAAACTTACTCTAATCACAATCTTCGTATACTAGCAAACTCTCCTATGTCAAGGCATAACAAAGTCTTAAAATAGCTCCTTATCTTTGTATAAATTGTATACCACCGTGTAAAGAAAAAATGCGAAAAAGAAATAGTATTTTCTTCATCTATTCAATTTATATCAAATTATATTTTATCGTATCAGAGCAAAATGGCTGAAAATTTCACTGAATCAAAACTCACCATTCTATCCTTTCATCAATCTGCTAATCTTGTTTCAATTAAACTCACATCAAATGATTATCTTCTATAGAAGTCTCAAGTCTTTCCTTTAATCAAAAGCCTTGAGATGGAACATCACATTGTGAAAGACAAGACTCCACCAAAGATGGTTACACAAGATAGGAAAGAAATAATACATTCAAATTTATCCAATGGATGAATAATGATGGATTATTGATGACATGGCTCAGAAGGATGATAGTTGAAGATGTTCTAAGCTTGATCGTAGAAGGCCAAACTGCTTGTAAAGTATGGCTCTCTATTGAAAAGCAGATGCTTCTAGCCATTAGGGAACAAGAATCATAGTTGAAGGGCAGCCTCTACTCTCTTAAAAAGGGAAATACCAAGCTTGAAGAATTTCTTAAGAAATTCAAATCATTGTGTGACAACCTGACAGTAATTAAGAAACTGATTTCAAACACAAACAAAGTCTTCCAACTTGCACAATCCTTAGGGCCTAAGTACGCCCATTTCAAGACTACCATGCTAACTAAACCTCCATATCCAACTTTAAAGCAGTTCATCTTTGCCCTTCAGAATTATGAACAAACCATAATGGTAAAAAAACAAGGTGTTACGCTTGTTAATAAAAAACAAGCATTCTTTAGTGCTAGAGGAAAGGGAAGAAACCAAAAAAGAGAAAGAAACGGTGGTCGTGGAAGAGGTTTTATACAAAATGGTGGGGCCCAAACAAAAATGAAAGCCATTCATATCAAAATAGAAACGAAGTCATTAATTTTCAAAAAATCAAGCTGTCGCAAATGCTCAAACTGCTCCAAAAAATAATACCAACAATCAAGAAAAAGAAGATATCATTATTTGCCAGAAATGTGGAAAAAAGGGCCACAAAACTATTGTATGTTGGAGCCAGCATGAATATATGGATCAAGAAAAAGTGCCATAGGCCTTTGCTGTGATGAACTTCAATGAATCAAATGATCAACATTTGTATGTACACTCGAGGGCTTCTGCACACATGGTCAATGATCTAGGTAAACTCGACAAACTTTTTAGTTATAAAGGCCATGATAAGATTTTTGTAGGTAACAGACAAAAACTTGATGTATCACATATTGGAAATATTTCTATAAAAACTAATCATGGCCCTGTACTACTAAAAGATGTAGTTGTTGTCCCTCAAATGAGAAAGAATTTTCTATTTGTGGCACAACTTATTAATGATTTTCCTTGTTCTCTTGAATTTGATGTTAATGATTTTATTATTAAGAATAGCCAGAACAAGGTACTAGGAAGTGTTAATCTTATAATATTGATTTTGATGATAAAAAAACTTATATGTTCTTGATTAAAATGTTGGGACTATTAAAATGAATTTCTTAAACCATAGACATGTTTAAAGAAGCTTAATGACCGTTAACTTAAGTCGAAAAATATTTTTCTAAACAAAAGTTGTCAAAATATAGAGTCTAAAAATTAACGATAGACCATTTATTTTCTAAACGGTGAACCGATAATTTATAGACAGGAAATTGTCTTCTCAATCCTAAACCATTTATCTGATAAAATTCAGGAAATTAACGGTGAACCGTTTAATACAAATGAAAAATCGATAATTTACAAAAAAGGGAGAGTTTTCTAATCTCGGTTAGACTTGTTTTGACAAGATTTTAGAAATTAACGGCGAACTGTTTATAAGAAAATGGTGAACCGATAATTTATGGAACAGAGAAAGTTTTCTAATCTTGAACCGTTTAGCAAAAACGGAGACCTAAGTTTGTTTTGTAGGTTTCTGAAAATAAACGGTGATTCGATAATGGTAAAACGGTAAACTGTTTATTTAAAATCTAAGCACAACAACTATTCGGACAAGTCAAAATAGTAAACCGACAACAACAAACGGCAATCCGATTATTCTCAGAAAGTCAACAACGGCTAGTTTTCAGCTCCAACTATAAAATAGCTCAATCCAATTCAAATGAAAAGAGATATAAGAGTTGTCATTGAGCTTACTACTAAGAAAACACACATCATTGGGCTTTAAACTTGTTTTTGTTTCATTGATTCACACTTTGAGATTTCAGTTGTAATCATATACATTGTGTGAGAGATTGATTGATTATAATATTTATTTTTGAGTGATTGTAAGTGTGAGGATACACTTGGGTTAAAAAATTGAAAATAATCTCTTGTTGTAAAAGTTCATTGACACCTTTGAAGTCAATTGTAAGTGTTGTTGAAGTCTTGGAGGCTTGCTTAGTAGAATCCTCTAGCCCGGTGAGCTTGGAGGCATGGACGTAGGCACGGTTGGCCGAACCACATAAAAATCGTGTGTTTGATCTCTCTTCCCTTATTCTTTTAATTTCAAGCATTGTTCAAATTATTACTTTTGATTTTATTAAAACATCAGTTTAAATTATTGTATAGTTTTATTTGTTTAAGTTTTAAAAATCCAATTAATCTCCCTCTTGAGTAGCCTAGTTAGTATTTCAAGAAGAGCAGTAGAAGCAGCAACTTTATGTTTTGGAGGAAAGCAATAAAAAATGATTAAATACAATAAAAGGAAATTTTGATACAATAAAACTTTGGTACAAACGTCTTGGACATCCAAGTCTTGAAGTCTTACGTATTTTGAAATCAAGAAAAGAGATCAACTTTTCTAGTTGGAATAAAGCACCTAGGATTTATGTTTCATGTCAATTAGGAAAAAGTTGTAAACTTCCATTTAAATTGTCTAACAAAATATTATAATTTCTCTTACAAAAAGTGCATTGTAATTTGTGGTGTCCTGCCCTAATTTATTTTAATCAAAACTTTAGATTTTACGTGCTTTTTATTGATGATTGCACTAGATTCTCATGGTTATTCCCCTTAAAACATAAATTTGACTTCTTTGATTGTTTTTTAAGGTTTCAACGTCAAGTGGAGAACCAATTGGAAAGGAAAATCAAAATTTTCCAATATGATAGAGGTGCGGAATTTAGTTCAAAAAAGTGTATTGATCATCTGCAGATTTGCGATATTGCAAGATAAATTTCATACCCCTACAAACCAGAGCAAAATAGAATGGCAGAGAGAAAACACTGACATATTTTAAAGATGACATTGACATTAATGTTTCAAGCTCAAATACCTTTAACTTTTTGGGTTAAAACATTTATAACAACCACATATCTCATTAATCTAATGCCTCTCTCTACTATTTCTATGAAATCTCCTTATGAAAAGCTTTTCAAAAAGGTTCCTAATTACAAGCAACTAAGAATTTTTTTAATGCAAGTGTTTCCCTTACTTAAGGGATTATAGTAAAAATAAATTTGATAAAAAAATCTCTTTCATGTGTTTTTCTTGGATATAGCCCCATACATTAAGGTTATTGTTGCTTGGATTCAGACAACAAATGAGTCTATATCTAGCCATTTGAAATTTGATGAAAGTGTATTTCCTTTTGCTAAATTATCTCCTTTGATGAATTTGCAGGAAAAACTTAACAGTGAAGAATGTTTTATTGATGAAGAAAACAATTTGATGCCATCAAATTCTTCATCTTTACTTCCATAATGCTGCTTGGGGTCATGTGAATGGCCCACAATTGTTGAAAATATGGAAATTTTTGAAACTATGATGACACCAAATTTATCATTTGGAGTTGAAAAAGACAACTCTAAAGGCACTAACAACTTTGAGAATACTAGAGAAAATGTCTTTAACACTAGCAAAGAAATTGTAATACAGCTAACAACCACGTTAACGCAGCCCTAAAATTTGATCGAAAGCACCCACCATGACTTCCCAAATATATCTAATCGACTTTTCATTGAATTACCAATTTAACTTGTGAATTCATTATCCCAAGCAAAAGCCACCACAAACAATCATCCTATAACCTCAATTGAAACAACTATAAATACTCATCCAGTAGTAACTCATCATAAGTTAAAAAATAATCCTAATTTAGCAAACACCTATTACTAGTGAGCTAAAAACATTGAAGAGTGCACTCAAATATCCTCAATGGGTTATTGCAATAAATGAATAGCTTCAAGCCTTAAATCAAAATAACATATGGACTCTTATTGTTAAACTAGAAAATGCAAATATTATTAGGTCAAAATGGATGTATCGACTTAAGTACACAAAGATAGAAGCCATTGAAAGATTTAAAGAACGGCTTGTATTAAAAAGGTTTACACAAGTTCTTGGGATTAACTATGAAGAAACCTTTAGTCTAGTCATCAAGCACACAACCATTAGACTTGTCTTAGCCCTTGCCATGAATCTCAGTTAGTCAATAAAACAATTGGACATGAGAAATGCTACCAGGTTTTATCAATCCTAAACTACCATCATATGTGTGCAAATTGAACAAATCACTCTACAAGCTTAAGCAAGCCCTGCAAGCATGGTTTGATTGCTTGTGTCATGCTCTTCACAACCTTTGCTTCCAAAATAGCAAAGCTGATACTTCTTTCTTTATACTACATTTTAAATCTAATATTTTTTTATTATTGGTTTGTGTTGATGATGTGATGATAACGAGCAATAATAGTAAAATAATATTTAATAAAATCTTTGATGAAAACTATCACCTATAATCTAGAAATGTTCATGTTGTATCACTAAGAATTAGTAACAAAATTATGCATAAGTGTATTTGAATCCATATGCTGAATTGCTCTCTAGGGTTGCGTGGTTGGCCTTCTAGATCTACATGTTCTCCTAGAAAGTCTTTTAGTTCTCTCTGCATTCTCTCTCTCTAATGATGGAATATAAAAAAGAATGCAAAAAAAAAAAAAATACGTGTGACTTGGAGACCATGACCACTTATATAGACAACTATTTCATGTTGTCACTAGGTATTTATAATCTGTCCATCATAGAATTATAATACTATTGGGTCTCTACATATTAAAAGCCCACATCCTATTAGATACATTAAAGCTCATAATACCGAAAACCTTAATGGATCACTTTTAATTAAATTGAACCTTATATGACAGTGCGCAACACATAATTATTCACATATAAGCCCAACGTTGGATTAAGATCCAATAATGCTAGATTAAAAATCCAATAATCTCCCACTTGGGCTATATGTGTAACCTTATAATTATGTTTGGAAAAAATAATCGTATGAGCTCAATCTTACTATCATTACCAAAATGTATTTATAACCAATCTGATTCATCAATCATACTAACATAGGATCAAAGTAGCCTTCGTCACATCTATCGTAACTCGACCCTCAATGGTTAATATGTCAATACAACTGAATGACATGGATCATGATGTGGATGTGTAGCATAAAAATTTCATGTAATATGATCTTAACATGTCTATTTCCAACTAGTCCACCTTAAACCTTATTGAGATCAAATCATACTAAAATTAGAGTGTGAATAAACCAAAACTTTATTTCTGCAAAAAATAATTTTAAATATCTAGAAACTGAAATAACTAAAACTGTCTATAATGTAAGAGCATTTAAAATCACAAACTCCCACTAAAACTGAATATCCTTAAATAACATGGCACCCATACGAGCAATATGCTTATGAAATATCTTGGATGACAGTCCCTTAGTAAGCGGATCCTAAATCATGGAGTTTATACCAATATGTTCTATAGACAACTATCTATTTTGAACTATTTCTTTAACAGTTAGGAACTTGATATTTATATACTTTGACTTCGTCGAGCTCTTGTTGTTATTAGAATACAATACTGTTGGCTTATTGTCTAAAAATAACTTGAATAGTCTATCAACACCATCTACTATAGGCAGTCTCGTGACAAAATTCAGCAGCTATATTTTGTGATTGAATGTCTTGTAATATGCTATGAACTTTGTTTCCATCATGGAAGAGTATATAAGAGATTGTTTAGTACTCTTTCAAGAGACAACACCTCCAGCTAATAGATAGACGTAATCCAAAGTGGATTTCATATTATCTTCGTATCTAGTAAAATCAGAGTCAGTATACTCAACGATCTCAAGTTTATCCGACCTCCAATATGTGAGCATGTATTATTTTGTTCTCTGTAAATACTGCAAGACACGTTTGGTTGCTTTCTAATGGTCTACTCTTAGATTACTTAGATATCTACCCAACATCCCAATAACGTACGCTATATCTAGTCACGTACAAACCTGAGCATACATCAGACTTCCTACTGCTAATGCATAAGGAATCTTTTGCATTTCCTTCTTTTCAAAATCATTCTTAGGGCATTGATTGAAATTACACTTGTCTCCTTTAGCCACAGGGATATTGCTGGTTTACAATCTTGCATGTCATATCTCTTGAGAACTATTTCGATATAGCTCTTTTGTGATAATCCCAAAATACCTTGAGAGCGATCTCAATATATTTGTATGCCTAATATAAAATAGGCGTCACCAAGATCTTTCATCTTAAAATTCTTAGTTAAAAAAAATGTCATCGACAAATAAAACAAAAAATATATATTTGCTCCTACAGAACTTATGGTATATACAATCATCGACTAAATTTATCTCGAAACCAAATGAGATGATCACTTGATGAAACTTGAAATACTATTGTCGAAATGTTTGTTTGAGCTCATAGATGAATTTCTTAAGTTTGCAAACCATATTCTTTGGGTCTCAGGATACAGTTTCTGGCTATACCATATAAATTGTTTCAGTAATGCCGCTAATGAGAAATGTTGTCTTTACATCCATCTGATGTAACTTAAGATCAAAATACGCTATTAATGCCAATATAATCATAAAAGAGTCTTTCGAAGAAACCAGAGAGAAAGTTTCTTTATAGTCAATGTCTTTTTTCTATGTAAAGTCTTTTGTGACAAGATACACCTTGTACCTCTCTACATTGACTTTTGAATCCCCTTTAGTCATAAATATCTATTTACAATCAATAGGTCTCACACCTTGTGGTAATGAGACAATATCCCATACGTCATTGTCTTTCATAGACTTCATCTCTTCATTTATAGTATCAATCTACTTCTGAGAGTTAGAACTTTCCATGACTTAATGAAAATTAATCGGATCATCTTCTATCACGTCGATGTCTACCTCATGTTCTTAGAAAAATACAATGTAGTAATCTACCAATGGATTTATCCTTTCTCTAGTGGATTTCCTTAATAGCATAGATTTTTTATGTGGTAGAGTTTGTTCTTTTGGAACCACTTCTTCTATAGGGGGTTTTTCAACATTGTCTTGATTTATTGTGTCTTAAACAAAGTCAAGAAATAGACCTTGATCAATGCCAACAACACTTATGGGAATATTAACATATTTCTCTTCAAAGATAAAGTCTCTAACTATATCTTCCCCTATAAACTCGACATCCTTAAAGAATCTAACATTTCCTAACTCAAAAATTGACTTAGTCATGGGATAATAAAACTTGTATACCCTCTGGATCATTTTGAGTATCCAATAAAATAATAATTTATCATTATTGAGTCCAGTTTCTTCTATTATGCCTATAAGGTCTTTCCTTAGCTGGACATCCCCAAACATATAAGTGCTTTGGATTAGGCTTTTTATCTATCCAAAACTCAAAGAGGGTTTTGGTGGTCGCTTTAGTTGGAACTCTATAGGGACATACGTTGCAATCTTAAGTATTTTTTCCTAGAGTGATTTTGGTAAGGTAGAATGACAAATCATACCCCTCACTATATCCTTAAGCATTTTATTTCGTCTTTCAGCAACATTATTCATAGTGGGCGAACCTAACATGGTGTACAGTGAGACGATACCACATTCCTCTAAGAGTTTAGCAAATGGTCTAGGACGTTTAGCAAATGGTCTAAGACATTGTTCACCTAAACCGTTATATTTGCCATAGTATTCACCACTACGGTTAGATCTAACACTTTTAATTATTTTACCAAATTGGTTCTCAACTTCAACCTTAAATTTTTTTAACATATCCAAAGACTGTGCCTTTTCATGAAGGAGATATATATAGTTATATCTAAAAAAATAATCTATGAATGTTATAAAACATTGTTAACAATTCGAAGCAGGTACAAGGAATTGCCCACAAATGTCCATATGTATAAGTTCTAAAATATCCAAACTTTTATTGGCTTAAAATCTCCTTTTATTGGTTTGTTTTCCCTTGATACAGTTAATATAGATGTCAAAATCTTTGAAATCTAAGGGGTTGAGAATTGCGTCTGATACAAATCTCTCTATTCTCCATCTGGAGATATAACCCAATCTCTTGTGCCATAACGTAGCCGAATTCTGATTGATTAATTTTCTCTTTAAAACTTGTGTATTTAATTGCAAAGATTTATTAAATAAAGCAATTATATCAAGCAAATAAAGATTATCATTGCCTAACAAAGAACCTGAACCAATCATTTTTTAATAATGAAAAAAAACTAAATTTTCTATTCCTAAATGAACAAGAATAGCCAGATTCGTCCAAAGCGGAAATGAAAATCAAATTCCCCTAAAAGACAGAACAATAAATGTTTCATTAAGATCCAAATAAAATCTTGTCTTTAACAATAATCTAAATTTTTCAATTGTTTCGACTTCTACTGTCTTACCATCGCCCACATAGATATATCTTTCACCATCACTGCATTTTCATGGAACTCAGACAACCCTGCATAGACACACTGATGTGAGTGGTTGCACCAGAATTTATCTATCACACGTGTTTAAGTACTAAAGTTAAATTAACCTTAGAACAAACCAAACCATCCCTTCAATTCTGCAAAAGAAACAACTAGTGCTTACTTGATCATCTGATTTCTTTTGTTATTTCTTTTGAGGTAGGGAATTTACAACTTCCTTATCCTTATTAGTTCTTTTGCCCTTGTCCTTACTCTTATACCTTATTGAAATTGGGTTTGTCAAGAGTATACCAATTTCACCATTTTCATTTTTAGCAAGCCTTTGTTTACTTTTTGTAAGGAACTCTTTAGGTGTAATTGCATTTTCAAGCATTAAGCTCGTGGATGCTTCTAGAATGAACTTATTCATGATCATGATACACATGCGATTTGATCTCTTAAACCTTTCCCTTTTATCATTAGGGGTACTCTTATCCATAAGAGGTGATGAAGAATCAACTCTTAACGCAAAGTCAAGATTCATGACTGCGAAAACTATTAAGAGGTTCTCATGCTATGATTTAAAGTTAGTGCAATTTAACATAGGAATAGAATTGATGTTGACAGTAATATTAGAAACATACATAACTGAACAGAGAACAATAAACAAATAAAACAAGCTCAAATTAGTCTTAAAACAAAAATAAATTCAAATAAAAGTAAATCACATCTCAAGATAGTAGACACTCCATTAATATTTTATCTTTGAACAAAATATTAACTTATAATTGATATCTTGGTGTAGTAATCAAATATTGATAATAAGAACATGTCAAACAATGAATCTTTATTTGGGTCGATTTATTGTTCACATGTAAAACCCAATAGTCATCACGTATTTATTACCATAGGTGCACATGTAATTCTATTAAATATAGACCTTCCTTTAAGCCGATCGATATTTAAAAAAATTACTTATACAAAACTTTTTATATTCCAAAATAAATTAATTTCCACAAGAGAAGTTGTGTGGTTGGCCTTCCAGATCTACACGTTCTCCTAGAGATTCGTTTAGTTCTCTCTGTGCTCTCTCTCTTTGATGATGGGATGTCAGAAATAATGAAAAAAATACATGTGACCTAAAACCATAACCACTTATATAGACAACTATTTTCTGTTGTCACTAGGTATTTTTATTTTTGTCCATCATAAAATTAGAATACTATTGGGTCTTTACACATTAAAGGTCTACATCCCATTAAATACATTAAAACTCATAATACAGAAAACCTTAATGGATCACTTTTAATTGGACTTAACCTTTTATGACAGTTCGCAACATATAATTATTCAAATATAAACCCAACGTTGGATTAAAATCCAATAATGCTAGATTAAAAATCCAACAAATAATTCAACACATGATCCATACTCTTAGTTCTGAATCTGCTTTAAAAGATCTTGGCTCATTAGATTATTTCTTAGGCATTACACTCAAGAAAGTTAAACAAGGTAGGCCAAATACACAAGGGATTTACTTGACAAAACAAAGATGCAGGATAGTACGTTCGTTGCCACACCAATAGTTGTGAAAAAGGTGCCAAGATTTGATGATGCACAACCTGTCAATGCTACTAAATATTAGGGATGGCAACGGGGCAAATCTGACCCAAGATCCACCTGATCCAAATCTAATCAGATCGGATTTGGGTTGGTTTCAAATGGATTTGGATTGGATTTGGATATTGACGTGCGGATCTAAGATGGATTTGGAGCAGATCTAGATCTATCTTAATATCTAGATCCATACCCATATCCACATATTATTTTATTTTATTTTAAAAATTTCTCAACAATTGTTTAATTATAAATGATAATAAATTTCATTCATAGCATATTAGTGGTATTTACCATATATTTAAAATTTCTCAAACTTAAATATTAATTTTGTAAATTTAAATAATAATAGGATAAAAATAATTAAGGTTACTTAGCCTTAAAGCATATACATATACTATTTGAATTTCAAGCCAAGTAATAATGCCAGTTAATTTATTTTATTATATTAGTCAAATATTTTGTAACAAATCAGGCTATTTCTCTCGTGCACTAGTGCATTATGTCTCAAAGTTGAATTTCCAAATTGTCTTTGAAAAGAGGCTTACGAAAGCAATTAAACTATTAAAGGAAAAGGAATGTCTTATTTTTCTTTTTTAATTCAGTACTTCAATTTGCCCTAATTTCTTTTAATTATTCATTTTTTTACTTCAATTCAACACCAGCCTTGCTTGAAAAAAAAAATTCAACATCAGCCTCTTTCTCTCTTCAGTCTCTTCTCGCTTCTTTACTCCATTTGAACGCTTGAATCAGTCCTTTAATTGTCAAGTAAGTATTTAGACTTGATTTCTTTCTATTTGTTTCTCATATTTTTGTTCATGTTGTGTAATCTTTAATTAGTGATGGCTATCTACCATAATTTAATTAAATAATATTAAATTAGGAATAATATTAAATAATATTAATTAAATAATATTAATATTAAATAATATTAATATTACATATAAGTTTTCCATTATCCTTACTTGATTTTGATTGTTAACCAATATTATATACATGTGGGTTAGCTTTTATTTGAATATATTTTCAATTTTGACAGTTGATTTCATTGATAAAAGATCGGTAGCTTTTATTTGAATATATTTTCAATTTTGACAGTTGATTTCATTAATAAAGGATCGGTGTGAATGAAGATTAAATGAGAAGATTTCAATTATTTATTTAATTTATGCTCCTAATTTTATATATTCATTGAAAAATAATTGTATTTATTTACTTGTCTCATATTGATGCATAATAATAATTTTTTTCAATGACATAGATGCTTAATGTTTTTCGTTATTTCTTCATTTAGGAATATGGATTTCAGTCCTAATTTACCACAGTCAGAAAATGACGATGATGATAATGGGCATTGTTGTGCAAATTTTATTGAACTCGCAAGTGCACGAATCTATTGTAGAATAGATTAATGGTGACGAGTGTCGATCCCACGAGGAGGTGGATTTTAATTATGTGTAGAATTAATTTTCTGAGTTGGTGGTTGGATTTATAATGACAATTATGTAGGCAATGTATTAATTTGAATTAAAGCTATTGGAATAAACTATTAAAATAAAATGTTTGGATCTCCTGGATGCTGCCTCAACATGTACTATCCGGCTTAATATTCATTATTAGTACCAATTAAATCATGAAGGGGAACTTCCACTCATCATGAACCACACTTTAATAGATATGGTGCTTTGGGCTTCCTTCAAAATAAGTAATAACCTTGCTGGGAGGCGGTTATTCCACCGATATCCGCATACAAGATTATTACTATCCTGCATCACGAAAAGTCAAAACAATCACATAAATTAAAGGGGAAGGAAAAGTAAATTTACCAAATTAAGCCCATGGAGCATGTTGAGACTTCACCTTCAACCCAAGCTTGAAAGGAAATTAGCCACTCATATTTGAACTAGGGGTAAAATGGGAATTTTATTAAAATACGTAGAAAATACAAGATGGAGATGGAATTACAGAAAATGGAGTCCAAAAATGGATTCAGGGGTCTCAAATTGGGGGGAGCCCCTTTTATAGATAAACCGAGTAAATCATGGCCATCGGATTAAAACAATTTGGGCCGCTCGAGGATTGCGCCACGTGGCAAGTTCCTATTGGATTGAACACATCATCGGGCTGTTATTCGTGTATATGCATGTACCGTACACGCGTTTCTTTCGTCAACTAACATTCTCGCCACGCCACCGGTCAACATTTTTGGTCCAATAAGCTCGTGACACGCCATCGATCAACGCCACATCATCGATCAAAGCCACATAAGCGGTCAAACGCCACATCATTCGTCCAATCAAATGCCGCCACGTCATCGTGCATCTACACGTCAAGATACAACATACATGTGAAGGTCGCGAATGAAGCGATTAATCATGTATCGATCAGTATATATCAACCGTCATCAGTATGTGTGAACGATCAGTATATGTGAATGCGATGACCATTTTTCTTTTTATGCTCCTCCTCCTGGTTTTATTTGTCCGAGTTCAAAAGTGTTGTCCGTTTTTCCATCTGATCTCTCGTTTATTGTGAAATGACCATGATATCCCCTAAAATACATAAAATACTTAACTAAAATAAAACATACATAATTAAATTACAAGGGACTTAAAGACATAAAAATAGGGATGTTAGTGAGACTTGGAGTATAAAATGATGATTTTCTCCATTATAAATACACACTTTCTAGTACTCAACACACCCCCCAACCAGCTTGTTGCTAGTCCCTAGCAATTTGAGTGAAAACAAAACTGAAACAAATATATATATATTTTTTTTTACTGTGGTATTTATTTAATCAGACTAATGATAACAATCAAATAAAAGTATAAGCATTATCTACAGTCTAAAGAAATATCATTCCCACATCAACTCTCCACATGAATCAGTTTAGAAAACTTTGTCACAACTTTAGTAATCGAGTCACTTTTAAGAATGACATGCAAACCCCAAAATCTCACTGGTAGTAATAATACGCTCACAAAGAAATTAAACCAAAAAATAATCACTCCAGTGAATGGTAATTTGAGTGAAAATAATAAAGAAGTAATATCACACACTCTCACCAAGGTGATAGAAATATGCCCTCAGCTTAGAAATAGATTTATTTTAATTCAAAAATGCTAATCAAACCAATACATTCATCATCCTTTTTTTTTTTTTTATTTATTTTTTTAGATGATTACCACATCTTTTCAACCCATATAACTAGTTTCCATTTCGTTATAGTTCCCTAAAATCAAGAAGGACTTTTATTAGGATGTAACGTAGGCTAGGGACGTGGCTAACAAAGAAAGGATAATAGGAAAAACAAAATATATGTTTGACAAATAGAGAACTTTGGAGATTGTAAGGTGCTTTTCACTTGATTTTTTTTTTTTATTTGTAAACTTTTTTTTTTCTTTTGTTTCTTTTTCTCTTTTTTTTTTTTTTTTTTAGCACCTTTTTTTTTATGCAAAATTATCTCTATTTTCAAACATAAATGGGTGGTGAGAAATACAAAATATAAGGTGATACTCCACATTGGAGTGGGACAAGATAATAGGTTGCCAAAGAAAAAGTCTTTGTTTTTATTATTTTATTATTATTATTATTTTTTTTAAGGCTCAAAGGGGTTAACTATGGATACATATTAATAGGGTTGGCTAGAAAGGCTCAAACGGACCAAAGATGGCCTTTCTGTCATCTTTTAGGGTTCTAAATAATCTTCCATATCTACTAGTTAGATAGATCTTCAGATGTGGAAACACACATTGTAGTTTTTTTTTTTTTTTTTTTAAAGATAATGTATAAAGCAATAAACTACTAAGCTGAATGAAGAATGGGCAAAAAGGGTTACTCTCCAAGAACAATAACAGGCTCAAAAACTCACTTGGAAATTATTATGACATGTGCATTCTTTCAAGCAACTTAAATTTGTTTCCAACATCAACATGTAGAGTAACAAACATGGTGTAACATAACTAAAGACCAAAGATAATACAAATACTAAAATTTGAAAGTTATCATGTCATTTAATTATGAAAAGATCACACAAAATGCCTTTTTCTTTTTTTTCTTTTTTCTTTTTTTTTTTTTTTTTAAACAAGAAGATGCGTTTCTAGAGTTACTACACTCCATATTCAACCATCTTCGACTCAAACATTTAGCCACAGTTAGTTTCTACAAAAAAAAAAAAAAAACTACACCAAGATTGAGATATTCCACAATTGTCAACTATTCCCTCCCCCCAACCAGAATGGAACATTGTCCTCAATGTTTGAAAGAGAATAGGGTTTAGAAGACATCACCTCGAGTCTTTGGATCACGAGAAAAAATATTTACAAGCGGAGAGTTAAATCTAATTTGCACTTCTTACTACGATTCTTTGCATTACCATCATTAGTTGGCCATTCCAGCACAAGGGTCTTGGGATCTGGCTCTAGTCTATAAGCTTGTAACAGATCAATTAACTCGTTAGCAGTATGAGCACAAATAAAGATTTTTTTCGCTGTGAAATGGATGAAATGATTTTTTATTGCATGGTTAAGAAATGCGATGAAGCCATCTTATAAGTTTTTGACATTTAACAAACAGATGGGTTTCTGATGAATGTTTAGATGGGCCCAAGATCTTTAATGTGATTAGTGCCTCAGAGTTGCAAGATCTCCTGGTAGGAAAATAAAAGCATCGGCATGATTTAGCATTTCGCTTATTCTTTCTTGCATACCGAGACAACTAACTCTTCTCCAGGTTGGTGAGTCGATTACATACAAAGCAATAACGGTTTGAGGCTTCGGGATGATGCCTAACACTTGGCTCCTCTCGAGATAAACAACTTTCCGAGACTAGTTTTGATAACCCTCGGTCACCTCCTCCATAAATCGATGCAAATTTCTTTTCTGTATCGTTGACCAAGATCGATGGCTGCCTCAACGAACTCTTTATGTTTGCCATAGTTAAATCCAGAGAGCACACAAATGTTCTTGAATTGTTTATTGGGAGTAGCTGCCATTGGTATGCTTCTCAAAAACAATTTGTGAGTCTAAAAGAAAATGATCATATATCAAGGATCTTTGTGATAATGATTTACAGCTGTATAGGAGGTAGCATTTCTATGTCAATTAACGCGTAAAGCACATGGCTCGAGAGTCAAAAAGGAAATAGTAAAAGAAAAAGCACTCAATTATTAAAGACAATAATGCAATTGATAAAACAACAGTGAAATAAAACAACAGTAAAGTAAAATAACAGTAAAAAGATATTTACACGTAGTTGTGATTGTGGCTCACATATTCCTCTGGTTTTACGTCCAGAAACGGCTTGAACGCCCTCTATGGGTCGAGGATAGGCTTCCCATCCAGTTTTCTTATAAACTGGCAAACAGGGTCGTTTATATTCAGATTCCCAAGACTATATCGGACACGTTCTTTCTGAAATAATGGCCATAACTGGAGAATTGCTATTTGTACGTATCCACTGGGATGCGTTTCAAGAGACAAAAGGATATCATCCAATGACTCTTTATTCAAGCCATCCCTAATGAATTGAATCTTATCTTCCTTATTATCAGACATTATTCCGAAAGAACAAGGATTTTTATCGCATTTCATCCTGGCACACTGCTAAACGTACTTTAGCCTCGATTAACCAACGGATGTCAGCAGGGATGTTATTTCTTATAAGCAATCGCATGCGTTCGGACCGAGCTTTATAGATCGTAAGGAGGGCATTCTGAGGAAGTGAAGGAAATCGCTTGTGAAGCTTTGCTAGAATTGTGTTTCTGTCCATACCTTCTTCTCAGAATATTAGTTATTATGGGAAACTAAAGTAACCGACTTTGATTGTCACGGAGTACCGTTATCCGCCACTTATACGGGAAAATAAATCAAAACACACTAAATAAAGAAAATCAAATCTGTAAAATCGAATCAAACACGAAAGTGAACAAAATAAGAAAACACACAATAAAAAGAAAAATGAACTTACATTCGTCCTCTTATTGAGTTAACCTCGAGCTCTAATTGGAAGTTATATATCCCATCTTCTATTCCTCTGAGTTGTCTTTCTAGATCTTCAACCTGGGATACCAACTCTGGAGGTTGTAGCTTCCAAATACGATGTGTTTTGTAAAATCGTATCCGCTTCTCGGATGAGATCGTATACGTTGAAGTTGTCTGAGATGTTTCAAGAGGATCTGTCTAATTGAGGCATACATAATTAAAAGTGATAAAAGAAAATTGAATGATTAAATAAACACACTTTCACACAAATTTAAATCACCGAAAAGAAGAAATAAATAAGAAAAAGTCTCAATTCAAGTTTGACGGGTCACTCAAATCGATTTCGGTGTCATTTTCATGTGGTTGGTACTCTAGATATGACTTTAATCTTTGACCATTAACCTTAAAAGTTACACCGTTCTTTGGATCCTTAATTTCAATTGCTCCATGTGGAAAAACAGTATGAACTATAAAGGACCACCCATCGAGAGCGAACTTACACTGGGAATAGGTGCAAATGCGAGAATTGAATAAAAGTACTTTCGACCTGGTGTGAAAGATCTTCTCATAATGTGCTTGTCATGAAAGACTTTCATTCATTTGTTTGTAAATTTTGGCATTTTCGTATGCATCATTACGAATTTCTTCAAGTTCTCCACAAATTAATCTTCTTTCTCGAGCTAACTGCGTATCAAAGTTGAATTTCTTAATGGCCCAAGATACACGATGCTCGAGTTCCACGGGTAGGTGGCAAGCTTTTCCATATACTAGCCTTATAGGGTGACATCCCAATCGAGTCTTAAAAGTCGTTCTATATGCCCATAATGCATCATCTAGTCTTAATGACCAATCTTTTCTCTCTGGTCTCACCGTTTTTTCTAATATGTGTTTTATCTCTCGATTGGAGATCTCAACTTGGCCACTGGTTTGCGGATGATATGGGGTTGTCACTTTGTGAGTAATGGAATACTTTGTCAAAAGAGCTTTGAATGATTTGTTACAAAAGTGGGCTCCACCATCACCGATTATCGCCGAGGGAATCCAAAGCGTGAAACAATGTTGCTTTTCAAAAATCTGATCACCACCTCGCGTGATCATTGGTTCTACACGGGCTAACTTCTACCCATTTCGATCGTAGTCAACAAATGACCAATATGTATTGATGACCAAAAGAAGGGGAAAGGGTCCCATGAAGTCGATACCCCATACGTCAAAAATCTCAACCACTAAAATCGGGTTTAGTGGCATCATGTTCCTTCGTGTAATGCTCCCATTCGTTGACACCTATCACATGAAGAACAAAAAATGTAAGCATCTCGAAATATAGTTGGCCAATAAAAACCACATTGTAATATTTTAGTAGTAATGTTTTCTTAAGATCAAAATGGCCTCCACACGCTTGTTCATGGCGAGAATGAAATGATATTTTGAAATTCATTTTCCGGGACACATCGTCGATAATTTGATCCGCACAATACTTGAACAGATAGGGGTCATCCCGGAAGAAATTCTTTATTTCTCGCAAAAATTTGGCCTTGTCTCGCTTAGTCCAATGCTCCTAAGTTTACCCGTAACAAGATAGTTAACTATATCAAAGATACCATGGTAATACTTCCACACTCATTAGTTGTTCATCCTGAAATGATTCATTTAATGGAAATGGTTCTAATTGTATCAAAATTTAGACGAGACATGATGGTGCCGCAACAACATTTTCTCGTGCCTTTCTTATCCTTGATTTCAAAGTCAAATTCCCAAAAGTAACACCCAACGAATTAGTCTAGCTTTTGTATCTTTCTTTGAGAGAAGATATTTAAGAAAGCGATGATCTATGAAAACAATTATTTTACAACCAATAAGATAAGATCGAAATTTCTCTAATGCAAACACCATTTGCTAGCATTTCTTTTTCAAAGGTTGAATAGTTCAATGCATCATTTAATGTCATACTAGCATAGTAAATGACATGGGAATTCGATCAACTCTTTGTCCTAATATCGCTCTCCTATCGCATAATCGGATGCATCACACATAAGCTCAAATGGTAAGTTCCAGGTTTGGAGGTTGAATGATGGGTGATGATGTTAACAACTCGCTTAAGCTTCTTAAATGCCACAAGACAGAATCATTAAAGACAAAAGGTACATCTTTAAGAAGTAAATTGCATAAAGGTCTAGAAACTTTGCTAAAATCTTTAATGAAACGTTTGTAAAACCCGCATGCCCAAGGAAAGATCTTACTTCTAATCGTTTTTAGGTGGAGGAAGATTGAAAATAAGATCCACCTTGGCCTTATCAACCTCAATACCTTCGCCGAAATGATGTGACCGAGAACAATACCTTGTTTTACCATAAAATGGCATTTCTCCCAATTTAGGACCAAATTCTTCTCTACGATCTCTGCGAACTAGCGTTAGATGATGTAAACATTGATCAAATGAATCACCAAAAACAGAAAAATCATCCATAAAGACTTCAAGGAATCGCTCAACCATATCGAAAAAAATGCTTAACATGCATCGTTGAAATGTAGCAGGGCATTACATAATCCAAATGGCATTCTCCTATATGCAAAGTGCCAAAAGAAAGCAAGTGAAAGTGGTTTTCTCGATCTTTTTTGGTCTTATGGAATCGATTATATCTTGAGTAACCATCTGTAAAGCAATAAAATTCATGACCTGCTAATCTATCAAGCATTTGATCAATAAATGGTAGAGGAAAATGATCTTTACGTGTGACAAATTCAACTTTCTATAATCAATGCATACACGCCATCCTCGTAGTTACTTTTCTAGTAAGTATTAATTCATTATCGCATTGGTAACTCTCGTGACTCACGACTTTTTGGGACAACTTGCACATGACCACCCATAACTATCGTAAATAGGTAAATGATACCGCGTCTAATAGTTTAAGGACTTCAGATTCTAACTACTTCTTTCATGTTGTGTTTAACCGACGTTGCATTTCCTCGGTAGTTTAGCATTTTCATCAAGGTGAATGTAATGCATACATCCACTGGTTTATACCTTTTATGTTCGGCTATGGTCCATCCTAATGCTCCTGTGCACACTTTCAAAACTTCCAACAACTTACCTTTTTTGTTCTTCATTCGGGGATGATGAAATGATTACGGAAGAGTGCTTTCTTCCCAAAATGCATATTCCAAAGTGTCGGGTAATGGGCTTGAGCTCGAGTTTTGGTGGTGATTCGATGACGTCGAGTTTCTTCTCTCGATGGTGCTAGTTGTTCCACTCTTAACTTCCATTTGTTAGTGTCCATGGATGGTGTTGAATCAAGTAAGGCGTTAACCTCATCTACGATCCACAATATCAAAATCCAAACCAAAGTGAGTTAAACATGTTTGTAAAGGGTCATCACCGAGGTTTGAAAGAAAAGCATTATCAATTAATTCTTCTATCCAATCCACATCAACAATTTCATCATCTGCATTGTTAGGTTGTTTGGCGATGTTGAAGATATTTAGTTCCATCGTCATATTGCCAAAAGACAAATCTGCGTATTTCCGCTTCCGCATTGAATGTGAGCATCGGGCGGTTGCCAAGAAAGGTCGCCCTAGGATAATGGGGATCCGCTTCCTCAATCCTCGGATCGTTGAGTGTCAATTACAATAAAATCAACAGGAAAATAAAACTTATCTACCAGTATAAGACGCCCTCCACAATACCACGAGGTTTTTCATGGACCGATCGTAAGTTGTAACACCACCTGAGTTGGGTGTAATTCTCCCCCAAGTTTCACAAATCTTGAGTAAGGCAACAATGATTTACACTAGCTCCTAAGTCCAACAAAGCATTCTCGATTGTGTGGTTCCCTATACTACATGAGATAGTGGGGGAGCCTGGATCTTTGTATTTTAGAGGAAGTTTGTGTTGGAGTATAGAACTCACATTTTCTGTTAAAAATGCCTTCTTTTGAACATGAATGTTTATCTTTTTAGTACAAAGGTCTTTAAGAAACTTGGCATAAGATGGCACTTGTTTTATAGCATCGCGAAAGGGATGTTAACACTTACCTTGTTTAAAGATTTCAAAAATCTCACTTGTAGATTTTCCTTTTTCTTTAGCTAACCTCCTGGGAAATGGAGCTTTTGGAACGTATTCTCGTGGGTTGGTTTCTTCTTTCTCCTCGATGATGAGTTCTTCATTTACCTAGTACAATTTGAGTTGTTTTGACCCAGATCTCTACTTTGTTGTCGACTTCTTTTCCTTTTCGCAAGGTCATGACGGCTTTGACCTCTCCATACCGCCGAGGTGAACTCGCACTTATTTCATGCACTCCTTTTTAGGATTAGGCCTCAAGTTGACTTGGGAATTTACCTTTCAACAGCCATCATTGCCAAGGTCTCAATCGACGAAGCAAGTTGTCCCACCATTTTCTCAAGGTTTGAAATTGATTGGGTTTGTGAGTTGAAACCCGCTTCATCTCATTTCGTAGTTCATCAATGGTGCGGTTTTTGTTGCTCGATTTTGGAGTAAGTAAGATTCTTGAAATTCTCGAATGCATCCTCCCATGGTCTAGGGTGAGAATAGTTTGGGTTCGATTATACGGTCTAAATGGTAGGTGAGAGGCTTGAGGATTTTGAGGAATTGGTTGCATTGGTGGAGCTGGAGTGAGTCGCTCCATTCTGTTGGAATCCTTGAGACCATGAAAAATTGGGGTGGTCTCTCCATCCAGGGATTATATGTGTTGGAGTAGGGGTTGTAGGTTGATGGCTTTCTCATTACACCTATGGCATTGGCTTGATCACCGAGTATGAGTCCCGGTCATGTGGTTCCATTAATTTAGCGGTTTGTTAACGATCTTTATTTGATTTTGGAAAGACCTTCAACTATATCTTTGACTTCTTTAATTTCCGAACTTGACTCGCCAATGTGAACCTCATTCACTCCCTTAACTCTTCTAGTACTCACGAGTGAACGACTCCGTTGTTGGGAATTATCTCGCTTGTCATTTGGAAGAAATCCCAAATCTCGATGCACTTTTTGACATTAGCTCTCCTCCACTTGTTGCCATTAGCCATTCTTGCACATTTGGCAATAATCCTCCAAAAAGTATTGGCATTGGTGCCATTTTTCGTATCCATGATGTGGACACTTTAGGAGTAGCCCATTGAATCGCTCCCATGTGCTTGAAAAATTGCTCGTCTTCTCTTTGGGTAAACTCAAAATTTCCTGCGAATAGCATTGGTTTTATGTCTTGGGAAATATTTATTCAAAAATTTTGTTACCATTTGTTCCCATGATGTAATCTATTAGCGAGGCAATGCATTGAACCATGAACGAGCTCTATCCTTTAAAGAAAATGGAAATAATCTAAGCTTAACATCATCATCCGAAAAATTCTCATATTTAAAAGTTTGACAAATAGCATGGAAATCATTCAGGATGATTATATGGATATTCATTTTCTAGGCCATAGAATGTTGGGAGACAATTTAGACACTAGGTTTTAATTCAAAACTCCTGGCATTTCATTTGGGTATCTTATGCATGATGATGTCTTTCAAGTTAGCTAAGGGACTCAAGTAGTCCTTAAATGGCCTCTCTTGTGGTCTTTGGTTGCAAATCCATTTCAAATTTATTTTTAATTTCAACGTGTTTGTGTGTGCGAAGTGTTTTTTCTAATTCAAAGTTTATAGGCTCAAGATTTGGTAATTGTGACTCGACCATGCATGCAAAGAAAAAAAAAAAATGATAACAAAATTAATAACGATAAATAAGAGGAGAAATTACAATACTAACCTTATTACGTTTATTCTAAATTTGCTTTATGAAAATAACTCAAGCGCTATATATAGAAAAGAAAATACGTGAAACAAATTAAAATAAATTAAGAGGTTGAACCCGATTTCAAAAAATAAAAAAAATAACATGAAAATTAAATTACGAAATTTAAAGAAGAGAAGAAAAGAAAAAAATAAATAATACCTACTTCAAAATGTAAATTCACTTTTTTTTCTCTTTTTTAATAATAATAAAAAAATTACAAGGAAACAAATAAAATAAATAAATAAAGAAAAAAATTCTACAAATTAAAATACTTACCTCCCCAAGAATCGGCGCCAAAAACTTGTTGTGCAAATTTTATTGAACTCATGAGTGCACATCGAATCTATTGTAGAATAGAATAATGGTGACGAGTGTCGATCCCACGAGGAGGTGGATTTTAATTATGTGTAGAATTAATTTTCTGAGTTGGTGGTTGGATTTATAATGACAATTATGTAGGCAATGTATTAATTTGAATTAAAGCTATTGGAATAAACTATTAAAATAAAATGTTTGGATCTCCTGGATGCTGCCTCACCATGTACCATCGGCTTAATATTCATTATTAGTACCAATTAAATCATGAAGGGGAACTTCCACTCATCATGAACCACACTTTAATAGATATGGTGCTAAGGGCTTCCCGCTTGCAAATAGTAATAACCTTGCTGGGAGGTAGTTATTCCAAAGATATCCGCACAAGATTATTACTATCTGCTCTGAAAAGTCAAAACAACCACATAAATTAAAGGGAAGGAAAAGTAAATTTACCAAATTAAGCCCATGGAGCATGTTGAGACTTCACCTTCAACCTGCTTGAAAGTAAATTAGCCACTCATATTTGAACTAGGGGTAAAATGGGAATTTTATTAAAATACGTAGAAAATACAAGATGGAGATGGAATTACAGAAAATGGAGTCCAAAAATGGATTCAGGGGTCTCAAATTAGGGGGGAGCCCCTTTTATAGATAAACCGAGTAAATCATGGCCATCCTGTTAAAACAATTTGGGCGCTCGAGGATTGCGCCACGTGGCAAGTTCCTATTGGATTGAACACATCATCGTGGGCTGTTATTCTGTGTATATGCATGTACCGTACACACGTTTCTTTCGTCCACTAACATTCTCGCCACGTCACCGGTCAACATTTTTGGTCGATAAGCTCGTGACACGTCATGATCAACGCCATCATCGGCCGATGCCATGTATGCGGTCAATGCCACATCATTCGTCCAATCAAATGCCGCCACGTCATCGTATAGTGCCACGTCATCGTCTGATGCCACGTCGGCCTCTGATACATGTGAGCAATCTGCGTGAGCGATGTGTCGCATGATCAAGTATATATCAACCGCCGTCAATCGTATATGTGTGAACAAGATCTAGTATATGTGAGCGATCATTTTTTTTTTTTTATGCTCCTCCTAAGGTTTTCGATCACGCCCCGAGTTCAAAAGTGTTGTCCGTTTTTCCATCTGATCTCTCGTTTATTGTGAAATGACCATGATATCCCCTAAAATACATAAAATACTTAACTAAAATAAAACATACATAATTAAATTACAAGGGACTTAAAGACATAAAAATAGGGATGTTAGTGAGACTTGGAGTATAAAATGATGATTTTCTCCATTATAAATACACACTTTCTAGTACTCAACAGGCATGATGCTGTTGAAGTAATTGAACCATCAAATAGGATAGAGTTGAATTCAACTTCACCAATTCCTAGCGATGAAACTGCTGTTGTTAGTAAGAAATTGAAGTCTATTGTATAGAATCATTTTACGAGGCAAAATATTAATGGACAGTTGAAAGCTGTTTGTAACCAATGCAATGGAAAGCTAGTTGCAGGAGGTAGAATGAACCATTTACACAAGCACTTACTTAGATGCCCACAACGTAAACAACCAGCAATCAAGAATGCTATGTTGAATACTACTGTAAGTAAAGGGAAAGTCCAAGTTGGGGCATTTTCTTTTGATCATGACACTTCGAGAAGAGAGCTTGCAAATGTTGAGTACTAGAAAGTGTGTATTTATAGTGGAGAAAATCATCATTTTACACTCCAAGTCTCACTAACATCCCTATTTTTATGTCTTTAAGTCTCTTGTAATTTAATTATGTATGTTTTATTTTAATTAAGTATTTTAGGGGATATCATGGTCATTTCACAATAAACGAGATATCAGATGAAAAAACGGACAGCACTTTTGAACTCAGGACAGTCGAAAACCTTAGGAGGAGCATAAAAAGAAAAACGGTATTGTTTACATATACTCTTTGTTTCACACATACTGATGACGGTTGATATATATGTTATCAGACACGCAGACTGCTTCATGGCACTGTTCACATGTACTTTACGCTGACGTGGCACTGTACGATGACGTGGCACTATACGATGACATGGCAAAGATTTGATTGGGCGAATGATGTGGCATTGACCGCTTATGGCATTGATCGATGATGTGGCGTTGATCATGACGTGTCACGATACTATCGGACCAAAAATGTTGACCGGTGACGTGGCGTAATGTTAGTGGATCGAAAAAATGTGTGTACTGGTATCATACATGCATATACACAGAATAATAGCCCGATGATGTGTTCCATCCAATAGAGCTTGCCACGTGGCGCAATCCTCGAGCGTCCAAATTGTTTTGATCCAATGGCCATGATTTACTCAACAGTGTATAAAAAGGGCTCCCCCCTTAATTTGACACCCCCGAATCCATTTTTGACTCCATTTTCTCTAATTCCATCTCCATCTTGTATTTTCTACGTATTTTAATAAAATTCCCATTTTACCCCTAGTTCAAATATGAGTGGCTAATTTCCTTCAAGCTCAGTTGAAGGTGAAGTCTCAACATGCTCCATGGGCTTAATTTGGTAAATTTACTTTTCCTTCCCCTTTAATTTATGTGGTTGTTTTGACTTTTCGTGACAGATAGTAATAATCTTGTCCTGGATATCTACTGAATAACCGCCTCCCCTGGCAAGATTATTACTATTTGGCACGGAAGCCCTTAAAGACCATATCTATTAGAGCGTGGTTCATGATGAGTGGAAGTTCCCCCTTCATGATTTAATTGGTACTAATAATGAATATTAAGCCGATGGTGCATGTTGAAGATGATCCTGGAGATCCAAGCATTTCATTTTAATAGTTTATTCCTACCACTTTAATTTAAATTAATTGATAGCTTTCTACATCATTTTCATTATAAATCCAACCACCAACTCGAAAAATTTATTCTACACATAATTAAAATCCACCTCCTCGTGGGATCGACACTGTCACCATTAATCTATTCTACAATAGATTCGCACTTCTCATGAGTTCAATAAAATTTGCACAATAAGTTTTTGGCGTCGTTTATGAGGTAAGTTATTTTAATTTGTAGAATTTTTTTTTTCTTCTTTATTTATTTATTTTAGTTGTTTCCTTGTAATATTTTTTTTATTTATTATTATTAAAAAAAAGAAAAAGAAAAAAAAATGAATTAAATTTTGAAGTAGGTATTATTTTCTTTTCTTTTCTTCTCTTCTTTAAATTTCTGTAATTTAATTTTCATGTTATTTTTTTTTATTTTGTGAAATCGGCAGGTCAACCTCCTCTTAATTTATTTTAATTTGTTTCACGTATTTTCTTTTCTATATATAGCACTTGAGTTATTTTCATAGGAAAATCAGAATAATAATAATAAGGTTAGTATCGTAATTTCTCCCTCTTCTTTATCTTTATTAATTTTGTTATCATTGTTTTTCTTATTTGCATGCATGGTCGTAGGTCACAATTACCGAATCTTGAGCCTATAGATTTTGAATTAGAAAAAACACTTCCCACACACAAGCACATTACAATTAAAAATAAATTTCAAATGGATTTGCAACCAGCACCACAAGAGAGGCCATTTAAGGACTACTTCAGTCCCTTAGCTAAATTGAGCACATCATGCATACGATACCCAAATGTAGCTGCTAGAAGTTTTGAATTAAAACCTAGTGTGCTAAATTGTCTCCCAACATTCTATGGCCTAGAAAATGAAGATCCATATAATCATCTGAATGATTTCCATGCTATTTGTCAAACTTTTAAATATGAGAATTTTTCAGATGATGATGTTAAGCTTAGATTATTTCCATTTTCTTTAAAGGATAGAGCTCGTTCATGGTTCAATGCATTGCCTGCTAATAGCATTACATCATGGGAACAAATGGTAACAAAATTTTTGAATAAATATTTCCCAAGACATAAAACCAATGCTATTCGCAGGAAATTTCGAGTTTACCCAAAAGAGAAGACGAGCAATTTTTCGAAGCATGGGAGCGATTCAATGGGCTACTCCTAAAGTGTCCACATCATGGGTACGAAAAATGGCACCAATGCCAATACTTTTTGGAGGGATTATTGCCGAATGTGCAAGAATGGCTAATAGCAACAAGTGGAGGAGAGCTAATGTCAAAAAGTGCATCAGAGATTTGGGATTTCTTCCAACGACAAGCAGATAATTCCCAACAACGGATTCGTTCGCTCAGGAGTACTAGAAAATGAGGTTCACATTGGCGAGTCAAGTTCAGAAATTAAAGAAGTCAAAGACATAGTTGAAGGTCTTTCCCGTCAAACAAAGATCGTTAATTTCTTAAATTAATCTAACCACATGACCAGACTCATACTCGGATCAAGCCAATGCCATAGGTGTAATGAAAAGCCATCAACCTACAACCCTTACTCCAACACATATAATCCTGGATGGAGAGACCACCCCAATTTTTCATGGTCTCAAGGATTCCAACAGAATGGACTGCGGCTCCTCCAGCTCCCACCAATGCAACCAATTCCTCAAAATCCTCAAGCCTCTCAACCCCATTTAGACCATACAATCGAACCCAAACTATTCTCAACCTAGACCATGGGAGGATGCATTTCAAAATTTTAAGAATCTTACTTACTCCAAAATCGAGCAACAAAACCGCACCATTGATGAACTGCGAAATGAGATGAGAGCGGGTTTCAACTCACAAACCCAATCAATTTCAAACCTTGAAAAAATGGTGGGACAACTTGCTTCATCGATTCGAGACTTTGGCAATGACAACAGAGAAAGGTAAATTCCCAAGTCAACCAAAGGCCAATCCTAAAGGAGTGCATGAAGTAAGTACCAGTTCACCTCAGCAGCATGGAGAGGTCAAAGCCGTCATGACCTTGCGAAAAGGAAAAGAAGTCGACAACAAAGTGGAGATGCCGGTACCAAAAATAACTCAAATTGTACCGGTAAATGAAGAAGACTCATCATCAGAGGAGAAAGAAGAAACCAACCCACGAGAATACGTTCCAAAAGCTCCATTTCCCCAGAGGTTAGCTAAAGCAAAAAAGGCAAAATCTACAAGTGAGATTTTTGAAATCTTTAAACAGGTAAGTGTTAACATCCCTTTGCTTGATGCTATAAAACAAGTGCCATCTTATGCCAAGTTTCTTAAAGACCTTTGTACTAAAAAGAAAAACATTCATGTTCAAAAGAAGGCATTTTTAACAGAAAACGTGAGCTCTATACTCCAACACAAACTTCCTCTAAAATATAAAGACCCCAGTGCTCCCCACTATCTCATGTAGTATAGAAACCACACAATTGAGAATGCTTTGTTGGACTTAGGAGCTAGTGTAAATCATTTGCCTTACTCGATTTTTGTGAAACTTGACCGGAGAATTACACCCAACTCCAGTAGTGTTACAACTTGCAGATCGGTCCATGAAAAAACCTTGTGGTATTGTGGAGGACGTGCTTATACAGGTAGATAAGTTTTATTTTCCTGTTGATTTCATCGTAATTGACACTCAACCAGTCCAGGATTCAGGAAGCGGTCCCCATTATCTTAGACGACCTTTCTTGGCAAATCGCCGATGCTTACATTCAATGCAGACTCGAAATATGCAGCTTGTCCTTTGGCAATATGACGATGGAGCTAAATATCTTCAACATCGCCAAACAACCTCCCAATGCAGATGATGAAATTGTTGATGTGGATTTAATCGAAGAATTAGTTGATAATACTTTTCTTTCAAATCTTAGTGATGACCCTTTACAAACATGTTTAACTCACTTTGGTTTGAATTTTGATATTGACATCAATAGATGAAGTCAACGCCTTACTCGATTCAAGACCATCCATGGACATTAACAAATGGAAGTCAAGAGTGGAACAACTAGTACCATCAGAGAAGAAACTGAGTCCATCATCACAATCACCACCAGAACTTGAGCATTGCGCATACTGGGCCAGCAAGAAATTCAACTTTGACATGCAGCAAGCTAACTTAGAAAGAAAATCACAACTGGCAGAACTTGAAGAAAGTCGTAATGATGTATACAAAAATGCCAAGATTTACAAACAGCGAATGAAAGTCTTTCATGACAAGCAAATTATGAGAAAATCTTTCACACCAGGTCAGAAAGTACTTTTATTCAATTCTCGCTTGCGCCTATTCCCAGGTAAGTTACGCTATCGATGGACTGGTCCCTTTATAGTCCACACTGTTTTTTCATATGGAGCAGTTAAAATTAAGGATCCAAAGAACGGTGTAATTTTTAAAGTTAATGGTCAAAGATTGAAGCCATATCTGAGTACCAACCACGTGAAAAAGGCACCAAAATAGATTTGAGTGACCTACCAAACTTAAATTAAGAATTTTTCTTATTTATTTCTTCTTTTCGGTGATTTAAATTTTTGTGAAAGTGTGTTTATTTAATCATTCAGTTTCTTTTATCACTTCTAATTATGTGTTCCTCAACTAGACAGTTCCTCTTGAACATTCTCAGACAACTTCAACGTGTACAATCTCATCTGAGAAGCCAGATACGATTTTGTAAACCGCATCGTATTTGGAAGCTACAACCTCCAGAGTTGGTATCCCACGTTGAAGATCTAGAAAGACAACTCAAAGAAATTGAGGGAGGTATCAACGAAACCCAAATCGAACTTGAGGAAAACTCAATAAGAGGACAATTGTGAGATTATTATTTTTCTTTTCTTTTCTTTTCTTTTCTTTTTTGTGTGTTCTCTAGTTTGTTACCCCGGTTAAGTGGCGGATAACGGTACTCCGTGACAATCAAAGTCGGTTACTTTATTTTCCCATAATAACTAATATTCTGAGAAGAAGGTATGGACAGAAACATGATTCTAGCAAAACTTCACAAGCGATTTCCTTCACTTCCTCAGAATGCCCTCCTTACGATCTATAAAGCTCGGTCCGAACGCATGCGATTGCTTATGAGAAATAACATCCCTGCTGACATCCGTTGGTTAATCGAAGCCAAAGTACGTTTGGCCGGTGAGTTGCCTCCTAAATTTATTGCATACATGCCTGGTTGTGGTAAAGGAAATTACTCGAGAAAACGAAGAGCTGAAAAACTTCATGTTAATTGTCATAAGTGTGCCAGGATGAAATGCGATAAAAATCCTTGTTCTTTCGGAATGATGTCTGATAACAGGGAAGATAAGATTCAATTCATTAGGGATGGCTTGAATAAAGAGTCATTGGATGATATCCTTTTGTCTCTTGAAACGCATCCCAGTGGATACGTACAAAGAGCAATTCTCCAGTTATGGCCATTATTTCAGAAAGAACGTGTCCGATATAGTCTTGGGAATCTGACTATAAACGACCCTGTTTGCCAGTTTATAAGAAAACTGGATGGGAAGCCTATCCTCGACCCATAGAGGGCGTTCAAGCCGTTTCTGGACGTAAAACCAGAGGAAGATGTGAGCCACAATCACAACTACCTGTAAATATCCTTTTACTGTTGTTTTATTTTACTGTTGTTTTATTTCACTGTTGTTTTATCAATTGCATTATTGTCTTTAATAATTTAGTGTTTTTTCTTTTACTATTTCCTTTTTGACTCTCGAGCCATGTGCTTTACGCGTTAATTGACATAGACATGCTACCACCTATACAGCTGTAAATCATTGTCACCAAGATCCTTGATATATGATCATTTTCTTTTAGACTCACAAATTATTTTTAAAAGCATCCCAATGGCAGCTACTCCCAATAAACAATTCAAGAACATTTGTGTGCTCTCTGGATTTAACTATGGCAAACATAAAGAGTTCGTTGAGGCAGCCATCGATCTTGGTCAACGATGTGAGAAAGAAATTTGCATCCTGGTTTATGGAGGAGGTGACCGGGGTTATCAAAACTAGTCTCGTCGCTTTTATCTCGGAGGAGCCAAGTGTTAGGCATCATCCCAAGAAGCCTCAAATCGTTGGGCTGTATGTCTGACTCACCAACTGGAGAAGAGTTAGTCGTCTCAGGTATGCAAGAAAGAATAACTGAAATGTTGAATCATGCTAATGCTTTTATTTTCTTACCAGGAGATCTTGCAACTCTAGAGGCACTAATCACATTAGCATCTTGGGCCCATCTGAACATTCATCAGAAACCCATCGATTTGTTAAATGTTAATAACTTTTATGATGGCTTCATCGCATTTCTTAACCATGCAATAAAAAACCATTTCATCCCTTTCACAGCGAAAAAAATCTTTATTTGTACTCATACTGCTAACGAGTTACTTGATCTGTTACAAGCTTATAGACCAGAGCCAGATCCCAAGACCCTTATGTTGGAATGGCCAACTAATGATGGTAACAATAGCCGTAGTAAGAAGTGCAAATTAGATTTAACTCTCCGCTTGTAAATATTTCCTTCTGTGATGCGGCACTCATGTGATGTCTCATAAACCCTATTTTCTTTCAACATTGAGGACAATGTTTTGTTCTGGTTGGGGGGAGGGAATAGTTGACAATTGTGGAATATCTCAATCTTGGTGTAGTTGTTTTTTTTAGAAACTAACTGTGGCTAAATTTTTGAGTCAAAGATGGCTGAATATGGAGTGTAACGACTCTAGAAACGCATCTTCTTATTATAAAAACAAAAAAAAAATTCAAACATTTCTTGCTTTGACAGTCATTTTAAGTGTGATCTTTCTAACTTCTTTTACCAATTAACTTTTCTATGTCATTTTCACCATTCTGCATGCATAATTTTCATGACTAAGACTAGGTTTGGGGGTAGAATTTTAAAAAAAAATAAATATATATTTTGTGTGATCTTTTCATAATTAAATGACATGATAACTTTTAAATTTTAGTATTTGTATTATCTTTGGTCTTTAGTTATGTTACACCATGTTTACTACTCTACATGTTGATGTTGAAGACAACTATAAGTTGCTTGAAAGAATGCACATGTCATAATAATTTCTGAGTTTTTGAGCTCATTATTTTTCTTGGAGAAGAACCCTTTTTTGCCCATTCTTCATTCAAACATGCTTTATTGCTTTATACATTATCTCTAAATTTCTGTATAAAAAAAAAAAAAAAAAAAAAGGTGTGTGTTGCCACATCTCAAGGTCCATCTAACTAGTAGATATGGAAGATTATTTAACCCTAAAAGATGACGAAAGGCCATCTTTGGTCCGTTTGAGCCTTTCTAGCCAACCCTATTAATATGTATCCATAGTTAACCCCTTTGAGCCTTAAAAAATAAAGACTTTTTCTTTGGCAACCTATTATCTTGTCCCACTCCAATGTGGAGTATCACCTTATATTTTGTATTTCCCACCACCCATTTATGTTTGAAAATAGAGATAATTTTGCATTCACAAAAAAAAAGGGTGCTAAAAAAAAAAGAAAGAGAAAAAGAAACAAAAGAAAAAAAAAATATGTATACAAATAAATAAATTAATTAATTAAAAAAAAAGCAAGTGAAAAGCACCTTACAATCTCCAAAGTTCTCTATTTTTCAAACATATATTTTGTTTTTCCTATTATCCTTTCTTTGTTAGCCACGTCCCTAACCTACGTTACATCCTAATAAAAGTCCTTCTTGATTTTAGGGAACTATAGTCTGAAATAGAAACTAGTTATATGGGTTGAAAAGATGTGGCAATGCATACTAGAAAAAAAAAAGAAAAAAAAAAGGATGATGAATGTATTGGTTTGATTAGCATTAAAATCGTACTATTTCTAAGTTGAGTGCATATTTTTGTCACCTTGGTGAGAGTGTGTGATATTATTTCTTTATTATTTTCACTCAATTTACCAATCACTGGAGTGATTATTTTTGGGATTAATTTCTTTGTGAGAGTATCATTACTACCGGTGAGATTTTGGGGTTTGATATGTTATTATTGAAAGTGACTCGATTACTAAAGTTGTGACAAAGTTTTCTAAACTGATTCATGTGGAGAGTTGATGTGGGAATGATATTTCTTTAGACTGTAGATAATAATTATACTTTTATTTGATCGTTAACATTAGTCTGATTGAATAAATACCACAGTTTAAAAAAAAAAATTGACTTTTGTTTTCGCTTAATTTGCTAGGGACTAGCAACAAGCTAGTTGGGGGTGTGTTAAGTACTAGAAAGTGTGTATTTATAGTGGAGAAAATCATCATTTTACACTCCAAGTCTCACTAACATCCCTATTTTTATGTCTTTAAGTCTCTTGTAATTTAATTATGTATGTTTTATTTTAATTAAGTATTTTAGGGGATATCATGGTCATTTCACAATAAACGAGATATCAGATGAAAAAACGGACAGCACTTTTGAACTCGGGGACGATCGAAAACCTTAGGAGGAGTATAAAAAGAAAAACGTCTATTTACATATACTGGTCTTTGTTCACACATACTGATGACGGTTGATATATATATTCTTTGTCTGACTGCTTTATTCATGGCACTTTATTCACATGTACTTTACGCCGACGTGGCACTGCATTTATGACGTGGCACTATACGATGACATGGCGGCATTTGATTGGACGAATGATGTGGCATTGACCGCTTATGTGGCATTGATCGATGATGTGGCGTTGATCGATGACGCGTGTCACGATACTATTGGACCAAAAATGTTGACCGTGACGTGGCGTAAATGTTAGTGGATCGAAAAAATGTGTGTACGGTACATGCATATACACAGAATAATAGCCCTGATGATGTGTTCCATCCAATAGGAGCTTGCCACGTGGCGCAATCCTGAGCGTCGAAATTGTTTTGATCCAATGGCCATGATTTACTCAGTGTATCTATAAAAAGGGGGCTCCCTCCCCCTTAATTTGACACCCCTGAATCCATTTTTGGACTCCATTTTCTCTAATTCCATCTCCATCTTGTATTTTCTACGTATTTTAATAAAATTCCCATTTTACCCCTAGTTCAAATATGAGTGGCTAATTTCCTTTCAAGCTTGGGTTGAAGGTGAAGTCTCAACATGCTCCATGGGCTTAATTTGGTAAATTTACTTTTCCTTCCCCTTTAATTTATGTGGTTGTTTTGACTTTTCGTAGACAGATAGTAATAATCTTGTCGGATATCTACCGGGAATAACCGTCTCCCTAGGCAAGGTTATTACTATTTGGCACGGGAAGCCCTTAGCACCATATCTATTAGAGCGTGGTTCATGATGAGTGGAAGTTCCCCCTTCATGATTTAATTAGTACTAATAATTAATATTA
Organism: Luvunga scandens; assembly: GCA_030449905.1. NCBI lineage: Eukaryota > Viridiplantae > Streptophyta > Magnoliopsida > Sapindales > Rutaceae > Luvunga > Luvunga scandens. The sequence goes on along the minus strand of JASUUG010000460.1, from coordinate 12,527 downwards.
AGCCGATGGTGCATGTTGAGTACAGATCCGGAGATCAAAGCATTTCATTTTAATAGTTTATTCCTACCACTTTAATTTAAATTAATTGATAGCCTACATCATTTTCATTATAAATCCAACCACCAACTCAGAAAATTTATTCTACACATAATTAAAATCCACCTCCTCGTGGGATCGACACTCGTCACCATTAATCTATTCTACAATAGATTCGTGCACTTGCGAGTTCAATAAAATTTGCACAACAATAAATATGATTATCAAGCATGAATACCCTCTTAGCATGGTTGAACATTCTGCATTCAGGAAGTTTGTTGGTTCTTTACAACCCTTGTTTAAGGTTATTTCTCGGAATACGCTGAAGAAAGATATCTTCAAGCGATATGAGTATGAAAAGTCTAAAATAATGAATTTGTTAGCGAGCAATGAAAGTAGAATTTCTATTACTATTGATTTATGGACTTCTAATCAGAATATGGGTTACATGGTTGTCACCACACATTTTATAGATAATTCTTGGAGGTTGCAAAGTCGCCTTATAAGATACTTTCTATTGTATTATTTATTTGCATCTTTGTCGTTTCCTTTTCATTATGGTTAATAAACACTCAATTCATATAATAATATTTTTGTTATACTGTTTGTCATTTTTATTTAGGTTTATACATGTGATGTATCCACACACTGCTGAGGTACTTTACGATGATTTAATGGAGTGCTTATTGGATTGGAATATTGATGGAAAATTGTGTTCTTTAACAGTTGATAATGCCACTGCTAATGATGCTATGGTTGATATCCTTTTAGACAAACTTTCTAATTCATTGTTATTAAATTGAAGGTTGTTCCATATAGTTTGTTGTGCACACATCTTGAATTTGATAGTGAAGGATGGGCTAGATGTCATTAGCGAAAGTATTGAGAGAATTCGTAATAGTGTTTCTTATTGGAAAATGACACCCAAAAGGCATGAAAAATTTATAAAGGCTATTCATGAATTAAAAATTTCAAGCACAAAGCAATTGATTCTTGATTGCAAAACGAGGTGGAACTCTACCTATTACATGCTTGACACTGCTTTAGTTCATAAAGATGTCTTTTCTCGTTTAAAACCACGAGAACCGCAATATAAATCATTGCCTAGTGAAGAAGATTGGGAGTTTGCAAAAGAAATTTGTTGTAGGCTTGAATTATTTGATGAAGTTACAAAGCTATTTTCTGGCATGAAATATCCTACAATGAATTTGTATTTTTATTATATTTGTGAGATTATGATATCTATTTCAAAGTGGCTCGGTTCTAACAATGATAAAATAAGGATAATGGCAAAGAAAATGTTAGAAAAATATGACAAATATTAGAGTGCAGTTAATGAGTTGATTGTAGAAACAACTGTTTTGGACCCTAGATATAAGATGAAACTAGTAGAATACTATTTTCCTATGCTTTACGGAGTTGATTGTGAACATAGAATTAGGAGTGTCCGTAAATATTGTTACGATTTAGTGAAAGAATATCAGTTGAAGTCAAAATCATATGGACATGTTTATCAATCTAATGAGCCTTTAGTTACTCAATCTCTAATGGAAGCATTTCATTTAGGAAGGGAACAACGTCGAGCTAGTTTTGAAACATTTGTTAATCAAAGTACTAATATTGACCATGTGAAGTCCGAGTCGACTATTATTTGGAGGAATCATCTATCTCGAATTGATACCTTTGACATATCGGGGTGGTGGAAGATGAATGGATCTAAATATCCTACTTTGTGCAATGTTGCTAGAGATATTTTGGCCATTCCTATATCCACAGTTGCATCTGAGTCTGCATTTAGTACTAGTGGTAGATTTGTGACACCACATCGCAATAGACTCCGTCCAAATACATTAAAGGCTTTAATGTGTTGTCAAGATTGGTTGTTGGTCAAGATGCTAGTACAATTTTTATAATTGAATTCTTTATTTTCTATTAATTATCTTTTCTAATTAATTAATTTTTTATTTAATTTTTGTGCTCATAATCAAATTCATGTGCTTCAATACATACCAGATTGACGTATTCAGAAGATATGGACATGGATGAGGTGAAATTAACTATGCCATTCATATATTTAGTTAAATATAGTCATAGTAAAAATAATAAAGCAAAAATATAAATCATATTTAACTTATATATCATTATCTAATGTTGTAGGAATGATGATGGTTGTGTCATGATATCAAGATGATGGAGACAAAGAGAATATTAGATTGACCTTATTCCTGCAATTACTTTTGATGGATGTTTTATTATCTTTCTTATTTACTTGTTTTGATGTAAAAGCATAAGCTACAATATTTATTAGATTTTTGAGACAACTTATATAATTTAATTATTATTAATACATTTTAGTCTTTAATTTTCATTCTTAAAAATTATTACTATTTTATTATTGAGTTTTAAAATTCATAATGGGTCTATAATAGATTTGGATTTTAATATTTTTTTTCGGATTTGGAGCAGATATAGATATTTATTTATTTTTTGGATTCGGATATGGAGCGAAAAACATAGGTCTATGAAGGATTTGGAGCATATATGGATCTCAATTTTTATTATGGATCTGGATCTGGAGCAAAACAAATCCAACCCATATCTGCCCCATTGCCATCGCTACTAAATATCAAAAAATCCTGGGAAGTCTTCAATACATTACTTTTACCAGACCAAATATCACACATGTAGTCAACAAAGTGTGTCAAAAATTCCAACAACCAACAAAGGCTGATCTTCGAGCCGTCAAATTGATATTGTGGTACCTTAAAGGAACATTTAACCACAAACTTCGCTATTTGAAACAAAGTTCCTTGACACTTTATGGGTTCTTAGATTCAAATTGGGCAAGTTGCCATTCAACTCGACGGAGTATTAGTGGCTTCTGCATTTATCTTACATCAAATGGTATCTCATGGCATTCGAAAAAGCAAACCACCGTTGCTCGTTCCAATGCGGAAGCTAAATATTGTTGCATGACATCTATAGTAGTCGAACTCACTTAACTTACATACATATTCAAAAAATTGGCATCAACTTGATAAAGCCTCCAATTCTTATATGTGACAATATCAGCTCCCTTCATATATAAAAAAATTCCGTTTTCCATGCATAGACCAAGCACATTGAGCTTGATTATCACTTTGTTCGTGAGAAAGTAACAAGTGAATTACTCAACACAAGATATATTCCATCACCACAGCAAACGGCAGATTTATTCACTAAACCATTGTCCAAAGTGTTGTTCTCAAAATTTTGGCGCAAACTTGGAACACACCCCATGGCAATTCTAGTTTAAGGGGGCTGATAAGAATCAATTTCAAATCAACCACAACCAAGACAATGACAGCAAGGCAATCATGAACTCTCTAAAAGAAGGAATAAATTTTCCTCAAATCATTTTAATGATAATCTAGCATTTTGCTTAGCCTTAGCTAAAGGCTTACCAAGTTCAAAACTTGTCAACAACAGCTAGTATTAGATTTAGCCTAAACTTACTCTAATCACAATCTTCGTATAATAGCGAACTCTCCTATGTCAAGGCATAACATAGTCCTAACATAGCTCCTTATCTTTGTATAAATTGTATACGACCGTGTAAAGAAAAATATGAAAAAGAAATAGTATTTTCTTCAGCTCTTCAATTTATATCAAATTATCTTTCAATTATCAGCACTCACGTGAAAGTAAGTTATATATAACGTCCAAAACTGAAAATACCAGAAATTGAATCTCTCTTTTAACAATTAATTAATGACTTCAAAGAATTTGAATTAGTTGATTATTTAAGATTACTTGTTCAACCTCATTCTATTAGTCTTTATTCTGTCAAATTAATTTATAAATTTCTATCTATTAATTAATTTCTCCATAGAGTTGCTTGAGCAGGAATAATTAGATATGGCAACATTGTGTATAATCATTGAAGATTGAATGTTAAAACCCTATTAGAGAGAAAAATAATATCAAGAATGCTAGGAATCCAAAATTTGAGTCCCAACTTGAGCCTCAATGTTATATATCACTCATTTGTTAAATGATAAATGTAATTATTACTTTATGATATTATTCAATAATTGAATGTCACTGGGAGTTAAATAATATTATTAGAGAGGACACTAGAAACAAATAAATCAAAGTGAGGCCCTTACAAGCCACAATTTGTCTTATTAAAACATAATTAATAGATAAACAATTGTCGACATCAACCAGTATCTACATGTAAATGAACCAATTAATACAAATCAGCTCTTCTTCCTAGTTTTGATAGAGAAAAAAAAATATAAGTAGAAAGAAAATTAAAAGAAATTAAAATTGAATTTAGTCCTTTGCTTGTACCTCTGCCTTTACTTTTGTTCCCGATTCACCTTCCTTGCCTTCAAAATATTAACAAAAATAATGATATTTTCTAGTAAATTGTAAAGATGTGACTTATTTCATCAGTGAGCTTCAGGCTTTGTCTCTAATTATCAAGTTCACTATAAAAAATTGGAAAAATATATGGATTTAGGTCACCTAATAAAATGTCATCACCCTCCGTATAGCTGCCAGAGTCTTGACAATCGAAAATGTTGTCTGAATATCATCAGGAAAACTTCGATGTGAAGGACCGGGTTTTGATGACATAGATAAACAATCTGCTGAAGTTTTCTCCACCATTTCCTTATATTTTGAGGATTGTAATAAAAGCCCTAATGCCGATGACGCCGTGCCGCCACCTCGTTCGGTAGCACCAGACCGCAGCGGAGGTGCCGATGTGTCACTACTGCTTGAGGTTTCCTGGTTTAGTTTTGGAATTGGACTAGTATCTTCACTATTAGGGTTTTGTTGAGGGTTGCTAGGGTTAGGGTTATTTTGATTATTATTTGGACGTAACCACTTAATGTATTTGCTGAGATCAAAGTTGGTGACAGCATTAAGTCCACGATACTCTATTGCTGCCCTGTCATAGGCTTGAGCTGCTTCTTCTTGAGTAGCTTATAAAAAATAAAAAATAAAAAGAGTTAGGGACAGTTTGGGGAAAATAAGAAAGGAAGATCTAATAAAGTGGAGAATTTAATTGCGTATGCAGATTTTGGTTGAGTGTTGAAAATTTTATTCCACTGAATTTTGAAATCTTAAATAGTTGGATAAGCAGGTGAAGTTCGGCGATCTATATCTCAACCAACTCAATGTGATTACAGGTATTCAAATTGACCATACAATGTTTTATTTATTGTTTGAAAATGACTCCCACCAGCATGTATACGCTTTATTCACTTGGAGTCTATTGTTATATAAAATTCTATATTTCATTTATAGTGACATGTGGCGCATAAACTGGACTGTCTAACCTGATTATAGCATAAGATCGTGCATAAGATCATGCACTAGAGTTAATACTTTGGAGGAACTCTTTTGTGTTCTACTGTGGCTAGAATGTGTGTGATGTATAGTCATTATCAATTATATAATTTTGAAGCAAGCATTTACTTATATAACTTGTCATAACTATATACGTTTTCTCAGGTGCGGACCCGCATACAGATTTGAATTATAGCCGTACATATAGATTATTGTATGAAAAATATATAGTGCAGTCTATGGTCATAGTGCGAATTTTTGTTTTCTTTAACGCAGAGCCGGAGAGCACCAAAAAAATAAATAAAAAAATAAAGGTCGAAAATTGACTGTATCATTATATTAAAAAGAACAATAATTTATACCGTAAGTTCCAAGATAGAGATATTTGTTGCCAAATACTCTGCCAATTCGAGCTTCCCATCTGCCATTGTGATGGTGTCTGCAAATTTAGAAGCCAACTTTCAAATTATTGCCACACTTTTTTTGACATTAGTGCACACAAGGCATGACTACTTTGTTGGCCATTGCCACATTCCACATTATTTGGACAAATGTGCCTTTCAAATGTTGGTACAGCTGCTTCTCAATTCATTAAAGTTTGTCAATGAGAACATGTGGATGTGAGAAGACGTGCACGTACGTTAAAGTATCCTTCCTTTCTTTTAGGAAAGTGGGAAAAAACAGCATGAATTGGGAAAATATCCTAAAACTAGGATAAAATTTTGAAAATTTTGATTGAAATATCATTGAATTTGCAAAAGATTAAGTAAAAGCAAATATAATTTTTTTAAAACCAGCTAAATTTGAGGATTGGATTCTCTATAACTTTTTTTTTTCAAATAAAGAATTATCTGCAAGTTCTAAATTCAAATGAATTGTTAGTTATTACCTTGCTACGCCTCTATATTTGGAGACCCCTCGAGAAAATCCACTACTTTTTCTGTATTTTTAATTGAACAAAACAGAAAATATTATCTAATCAACAACTAGTCGATTTCTCAAATATACATTATCATTACTAAAAAAAATATAAACATGATCATTTATTCAGTATTATATCAATTTAGTAATAATTAATTACCTCCTTAAAGAACCAATATATTCCTCTTTTGACTGACCCTCCATTTCTACGAGCTCTTCTTCATAATTCGAAAGCTATAATTACCATGGTAAGAAGTAAAAAATTAAGAAAAACAAAACCCTGCTACAAATTAAAAGTGATCAAAATGCAAAATTAATTAATTAAACTTACTGGGAAATTAAGAATAGTATCATGTCCCCAATATTTCAATGCTGCCAAATCATAGGCATGTGCTGCTGCTTTTTCATTATCATAAGCACCTAACGAAACCAACCCAATTTCGAAATTAATTGAGCAATTAATTTAAATCAAGTAATTTCGAAAATGATTTAAAATGAATGACATTTTTCTGGTTACCAAAATTTTCAAAAGTGCAAGAAGAAAGAGAAAAAAAAGTGTAAAGGTCAAAAAAAAAAAAAAAAAAGAAGAAAATGCTTTTTATGATGGCACTACTGTCTTCTCCAAATGACAGGAAAATGAAAGGTTATAAAAGAAAAATGTTAAAGAGAAATCAAAACTCACCTAGGTATACTGTACTTCAATTTGAATCAATCCAACCACCACCATCAATGTTGACATCCGAATCCGAATATTTGAAAAAAGAAAAATTAGCAACAACACCATTTCCAAAAATTTTAAAAGAAAGAAGAATAAAAATGAACAAAAATATTAAAAAGAAATAAACCTTGTTTCCCTTTCTTGTTTTGAGACTCATTCCAGCAATTTTTATCCCACAAATGAGCTTCATATCGTCCCGTCCATCGATGCCTGAACCATTCAATTAATAAATTATCAAATATACGGGTAAGGCAAAAATATAAAACCTCATGAAAATATTGAAACACCAGAAAGGAAAATATAAAATTTCACTTTATGAAAATGGATATGCGACTTTGATCAATAAAAACAACCTGGTAACGCCTCGGTAGATCGAGCTACGTTGCGGCGGCGAGTCACGGGGCACGCTTTTTCTTGTTCTCTTAGTCTTGGTGGCGACTGTATTATTGTTATTAGGGTTTGTAGTTGTGCTAGGTTTGTAGTAGTGTTCTTTTGGCTTTGCCTTGAGGTTTTCGCCATTAAAATGATCAAAAGAAGTGTAGCTGTAGCTAGAGAAAGAAGAGGGAACAAAAAATTAATGTTAGGTCATCCAATGAAATGGCACAAGCCAAATGGGTTTAAAAGGAAGAAGAAAAAAATATATAAGAGGGTTTTAACTGTTTTAATGGGTTGGCAAAAGAATAGAGAGAAAAAGAGAAGAGAGCCGGCTAGAGAGGGTTTAATGTTTTAATTGATTTGTTTGTTATATATGGCCGGCTTTCAACGGCTTTGTCAAGTCCCATTCCACTTGTCTTAACTTATATATGTTTTTTTGTGTTATGTGTACCAATTATTATTATGTAGCATTTATTGGAATTTTTCTCCTTTTTAACCTTACAAATTAATTAAAAACAATGTATTATGTTATATGGCTCTTTTGTTTGTAATTTATAAATTACCCTCCATGTTGATTTTTCTATTTTTTTTCCCCTTCTCTTCTGTCTATTTCTAAGACGTTCTTGAAAGAAATTAATATCATTCCGGTGGAATTCATGAGTAGTCAATAATTGAAGATTTTGAGCTCCAAATCCTTATTTTTCTCTCTTTGCCCATCAATATTATATTGATTGATAGTAGTAAAGTACTTTTATCAATTCTTCATTTAACACGCTTCAATCACTTTCCTTCTGGTTTAAGTCTTCATGCATAAAAAAACTTATTTTACCTTAATTTAATATTTTTGAATCACAACTTTTGGACTAGCTCTTGGCATTGCCGATAGATTTGGATTTTGTCAACATCAATAGAGCTAAGCACAAAAATAAGAGAGATAGGTTGGTACATCCTCTATACTTAGATGAAAATTAAGATGTGACTAGGAGCAATACAATTTGTGTTTTTTTTAAAAAAAAAAAAAGATAGAATGTAAATTTTGCTGGCAAAAAAATACTACTTTTTTAAATCAAATTAAGTTGTAGGCTCCTTTTATTTTTGGGCGTTACACATGAGAATGTCCTTTTAAAGAAATTATACGATGATGATGCTACCAGTAAGTCTAGGTAAAACAGTGGGGAAACCTAGAATATTCGATTTGTGGTGCCTTTTTGTTGTAAATAACAATTATTTTGGGTTAAAATATAATAAAATTTACCCCTATAAACTAAATTCATAAAAGCTATTTGGGTTTCTTTGTATTTAGCCATAATTGACTGGAGCCAATTACAAATAAATATAATTTTAAGGTCTAAAATATATATAATAATCATGTTTTATACTAGCATTTAAAATAAGGGTGGGGATATTTCCACCCCATTATTTGTGTAAACCCACCTCACTTCTAAAAAATATTTATAATAAATGCACATTATTTTTTATAAATACAAATCAACATCAATATGTGTATAATTAATCAATTAAATCATTCTTATATTGTTTTACTTAGTTTTTTCACTATGAAGATTGTTTTAATATGAGTTTTATTTAATTATGTAATCGTTATGGCATAAAATTACTTAACCTGAAGCATAATGTGTTCTTGTATCTAATACTTTAAGTATTAATTTTGTGAATTATTATCTAACTTTTTAAATGATGTCTAATAATTTTTAATATTTTACGTGTAAATGATATAAATTTAATAAATTTAATAATTTACATGAGTATTGACTCACAAAACATAATGTTTGTTAAAGGTTAATAACCATGCTAGTAAAGTAGAATTGACCATTTAGAAACAATGAATTTTGTATAAAATAAAAATGTTGAAGTTGAAGTAAATTTTTTGTACTTTTACATTTTAAGGATAAAATAGTCATTTAAATTTAGTGAAGCAAATCTTAGTAGTCAAACATAAAAAAAAGTCACAAAAATAAATTAAGAATTTAAGAAAGATTTAATTGATTAATTCCTTAGAATTCTTGTTTATTTAAAATTTTAAAAAGTAATATGAAAATTTTATAATTACTTTTTAGAAGTGGGAGTAATTTACATAATTTGTGGGGTGGAAATATCACCACCCTTAAAATAATTTTGACTCTTCGTGGGGCCAGGGCTCCTTGGGGACAATGCCACAAGATACAACGTGTTACAATTATCCTTCTAACATTTTCTCGTCCAACAATTTTTTTTTGTTTTATCACAAATCCTTCGAACATTTCTTAATATTCTATTCCCTTTTAACACTAAAATTTTAACAAAAATAAAGTCGTTATTTTTGTGGCGACGATCAGTTTTTTTATGAAAATTTTGATATAAGGGATAGCAGGGTATTGTAAAATTATGGTGAGTAATTTATAGATAAAACCCAAAACCTGTAAACTTGCGAAAGTGTCATTCCTTAAATATATCCTGTGGAATACATTTTGGAAGAACTATAAGCATGACATTTACTTTAATTCTAAAGAGTACAAACATATGATGGGATTTTCAAATATGAATGTAAAGTGTCAAATTAAAATACATCTGATATAATATAACTAACTGTATGTATGTATACATATGTAATTGAATATAATATAATTATTATTTACATAAATAATTTATTAAAATAAATATACATATATTATAATATTATTTATTTATTATATAATTGACATAATATCTCTAATATATTTTAAAATTTCTCCTAAATTTGAGGGCATTGTGGAAGTAATATCTATTAATACAGCAATAGCAGCGGTTGGGAAGTTTCAATGTTGAAAAATTGGGTGATAATAAATTTATCAAAACATGCAAGCACTTTCATTAATCTAACTCTACAAATACGGCACACTACATCGATTGCATTTAATTGATGGCGAGTGCTGGACCCATTACTTGCCTTAAATTATGTGCTGTCACATTGTGTTATTCTTTTTTATGCCAAATAACCGCCTTGCACTCATTAATTGGGGTCCGCTTATGTTGCAATAGTTGTAACGTATAACTGTTTTTATTTTTTATAATAAAATTATATTACAGTCCTTTAAATTTTTTATAAAATAAAATAAGTAAGACATTTTATAAATATTTACATATAAATTTTTTTTAGATTTATTTTTATTATTTAAATTTATTATTAATTATATTTAATTATTATTTTATTAGTTATTAATATATAAATATAATATGATATAATTTATTTTTATATTATAATATTTACATATAAGTCTTTTTTTTTATAAAATGACATTTGAAAAGAATTTTAATAGTTGTTGTTGCTATTATTATTATTATTATTGCTATTAAATTTTATTTATTTATTTTAATTATTATTATTAATAAAATTTATTACTTTTATTATTTTAATTGTTATTATACCGTAATTAATTTATTATTATTAGTATTAATATTTCTATTATTAAAATATATTAACTGTATTATTTTAATTACTATTTATTGTTATTATTATTATTAAAATTTAATAATTATTTTTATTATTTTTAAATTTTATAATAATTAAAATAATAGTTAATAGTAATTAAATAATATGTAAATAATATATTTTAATAATAAATATTAATACTAATAATAATACATTAATTACGATAATAACAATTAAATTAATAAAAGTAATAAATTTTATTAATAATAATAATTAAAAATAAATAAAAATAAAAAATTTAATAAAGCGAATAATAATAATAATAATAACAACAAACAACAACTAATAAAATTCTTTTCAACGTCATTTTATCAAAAAAAAGACATATGTAAATATTATAATATAAAATAAAATTATATTAGAACATTATTTATTATATCATATTATATTTATATATTAATAAATAATAAAATAATAATTAAATATAATTAATAATAAATTTAAATAATAAAATAAATCTGAAAATGACTTATATGTAAATATTTATAAAATTTTTGCTTATTGTATTTTATAAAACATTTAAGGGACTGTAATGCTAATTTTACCACAAAAGACAAAAACTGTTCACGCTGCAACTGTTGGCAACATAGGCTTGATAGATTATTTATTATAAAATTCATGTTAATTAATTATATTATCTCACCAATCAATGGATAAATATTATATAATTTTAAGATAATTATTTAAAATAAAAATTTTTAAATATGTAATGCTACTCTTTTTATCCCATCCTGTAAATTAAAAATTAAATCAAATTATCTTAATAATTATGTTTTTTATTTTTTATTTTAAATGTCACATATTAAGTTTCAAAATTTAACTGAATAATTTCAAAATATACTTTTTAATTAACTATCCAAATTTAGATTCTCAATTAATCTTTTAATAGTAATGAAAGATCATCCCATCATACGAAAGTGTAAGACAATCAATTAGGTACAAAATTACTTTTCTAGTAATTTTACCTTAACAAAGGATGAAAAATAAAATATATATCTAACATGTGTATTTTGTATTAATATATGATACTTATAATTTTATTTTAGTACATTATATTGATATTTTTCTTGTTAATTACATAAGTCAATCAAGAATTGTTTAATCATTTAAATTAAAAATGCATTAAATGAAAATAAAAATCTATTATAAAAATAGTAGATATAATACAAAAGAGATGAAACCATTATGTTTAAAATTCTCATTCACAAAAAAAAAAAAAAAAAAGCTGAATACATGTATATAAACCAAAGGGGATAAATAAGCAATAATTAAAAGATCATTAATATAACAGAAATAAATTTATTTAATAAAGATATTAATTAGAGAGAATATTATAGTTCTATTAAGATATTTTGCACCAAATAAAGTTAGATATATGTAACTTTTTCAATTCAAAGCTAATGATCTTATAATCAGGACATAAGTGATAAAAAATAAACAAAACAAAAATTATAAATTTTTAAAATAATTGGGATTCAAACAAACAAAAATCAAACAACCCTATAGTTTGAATTATAAGATAAAGTTGAATGTTTGAATTTAAATAATATTTTGTATGAATGGCTAAAATAAAATATTAAATTGCTTATTTTTTAACAAAAAATCTAAAAAGTAGTATTTTTACATTTAAGCTCCAACAAATTATAAATGTTAAACAAACAATAATATCTT
>JASUUG010000459.1:0-61979 GCA_030449905.1 Luvunga scandens | reverse complement strand
ATAAATGAAAATTGAGAAACGAGTTGCAGTGACTTTAATGGAATTGAAAGTTTCCATAAATGAGGATTAAATAAATTATAGAATTGAAAGTTTCTATAAATGATGATTAAATAAATTATGTTGTGTTTGTTTAAATTAACTATTGACTTTAATATCATGTTGTATTATGAAGGAAATTTTAACATACATTTAATTAATTTTAATGTTTTTAGTGTTATTATTTTGTTTAGTATATTATTAGATTCTTTCTCTTTATATCAATCATCAAGATATTTTTTTAATATACAAAGATGTTCTTATAAGCCATGCCTCCAACGAAATTAACCACATCCTATTTTAAGTAGGGTAGTGATACAATACAATGCCATATATTTGCATGGATATATAGAAAAGCTTCTATAAAATAATATTGATGAAATCATACAACTTTTTTTAATTTAAAGAGATATTGATATTAATCAATCGATAGGTTATATAAGAGATTATGTTTTATAATTCTATGGACACATTCATATTATAAACCAATAATTTGCTAGGCTTACAAACATAATTGTTATAATATGTTGTTCAAGAAAATATGACTCCATAATTATTTAATTTTTTCTTTAAATCTAAGCAGAGTGGGATCTTGTCTCTGATTTTACTGATTCTATTAACTATAATCTTTATTTAGCGGATTAATTTATTTTGAATTGACTAGATTTGTGAAATACTATGAATTATCTAGTCGTTTAAATATATTTTCAATGAATTGTATATACACTCTATAAACTAATAGATTATTAACTTATTATTTAATGAATATCAACATCTCTTTTTATTAATAGATATTCTATGATTTTGACATTTTTAATTTATTGAGGCTTTATTATATGTCCATCCAAACATCTAGCATTGTGTTGTGCCAATGGCTGGCCTAAAATATAGGATGTGGTTAATTTCATTGGAGGATGTCATTTGTAGAAACATCTTTATATATTAAAAAGAAACGCTGGACAATTGATATGAAGAGAAAAAATCTAATATCAAACTAAACAAAATAATAAAACAAAAAGAGATAAAATTAGTTAAATATATGTTCAAATTACCTTCATAATGCAACAAGATATTCAAAGAAGAAATTAATCCATTATGAGTGCTTAATGTTTTGTCATGTATATTTTGTATGTTTTTTCTATGTGCTTTGTTTTATACATATCGTTGAATCAATCTATGAGAGAGAATTAGTTGAAACACTAAAAATGATCAAGCAGTCATAATTACTATGTTAGTACCACGCGTAATATTTAAATTTTAAGTCTATTTTCTTTTAGGGTGAGGCTATGCGGATTTTGTTTTATTGAAATCTAATTATTTTCTAAATCCTATATTACTAAACTATCTGATTTAATTTATGGGTAAATTCAAATTGTGCAGAGAATCTTCAACTACTACAAAAAATGTGAAAAAATTCAATTCACTCCTATTTCCTGCGAAGGAAGCAAAAAAGTTCATCAACTTGCCCTCTATTTATGCCTATCTTCTGAACAAAAATTAGTGTAGATTGAGGTTCTTATGCTTTTAGAGGGTAAATTGAAGATTGTTCTTCGAAGGGGGATGAATTGAAGTTTACCTCAATTAAATTATAGGAGCATTAGCTACTGGCTTCGTTGCACTCGTTATCCATTTGGTGTAGCTTCTCTATTCAATCCACACGGTAGGGCTAAATGCCCTACTTGTTCAAAAGACTTAATTCATTGTCTCAAGCCTTTTTTGTCACCTAGTTTGAGAATTTGTTTCTTGTTTATGACGCTTCCTAGCTAACTTGTATTTGTTTAATTCATAACATGTCAGGAGCATTACAACAAAAAGACAAAACAAGAAAAGTTGAAATTGACAACATTAATTAAAATTCCTTGTACCGGTTAATCCTACTTGTTATTTTTAACGGTAACCACATCTAGGTATTGAATTTGTAGGAGCCAACACCATGAAGTCCATATTTTGCATCATTAAATGATTAATCTCATCGTTGTCTCTGCTTTCACTATTTTTTTGTCAAAAAAATTTTCTTGTCTTACTAGCTACACAAAAATTAACAAATTAACATATTATCATATTTAAGTCAACAATTATGTATGAATATTATGTTATTTAGTTATATAACAAAAATAAAGAAATATCATAATTTCAAAAACATATATTAAATTAAAGCCAAATTAGCCATTCAAATAAATAAAAGAATACATAATTGCACTTAGAAAAAATTCCTTTAAACCATTTTGTAATTTCCAAAAACTTTTTGTTAATTGAAAAAAAATAAGATAAAATAAAAGAAATTAAAAAACCAATTTTTTATTTTCAAGAAATTAAAAAACCAATTTTTTATTTTCAAGAAATTAAAAAACCTATTTTTTTATTTTCAAGTGATAAATTAAAATTCTGGTTACTATTACAGTGCGACTTGCTTTGTGCAGGCGAATAATTATTACTCGCCAACAAATTATCCATTTCCTTATACTAAAACTTTTTTCATTTTGAACGCAATTTGCAACTGGGCCAGTACAACATCACATCTAATTAGAGAAAGGCTTTCATATGTTTAGTAGATGAGGCAAATATGTATGTGCTAGAATCATAAAAAAAAATTTGTTATATTAATTGGGACAAACTTCAATTCATCCCCCTCTGAATAAAAATCCTCTATTTACCCTGCAAAAACATGAAAAACTTAATTTACCCTAGTTTTTCTTCATAAGATGAGTGTAAATAAATTATTTACTTTTTTTTAGTAGTAAAAAAAGTAGTAAAAATCAATAAGATGATGTTTTCACATTTTTTAAGGACAAGTGGAGATTCTCTGAGTTTAAATTGAAGTCTACACATACATTAAATCATGATATGAATTTCAATCTTACCCTTAAACTAACTTAAAAAGTTTAATAATATAAGATTTAGATGAAATGAAAGGGTTTTAAGGCTTTTTTTTTGCCTTTTAGGGTGAGGCTGCTTTTTGTGAGGATATAGCCTCACCCTAAAAGGAAATGGATTTAAAGTTCAAATATTACTGGTACTAACATTGTAATAATGATCATTATTAGTATTTCAACAAATCCCTCTTGCGTAGAATGACCCGACGATATGTACACAAAAAAATAGAGCCATATGCATGAAAAAAAGATGCATGAAATAACATTGCATACTTATAATGGATTAATTTCTTCTTTTATTAAGACATTGTGTCAGTTTCACTACAATTGATGGTTATTGCAAAAACACTCATAAAAGATAAAAGAAATAATTGATTATCAAAATCATTTGCATCCCCCGGGGGGACAAGGGTAGATATAGTCTTCAAGAGCTCTCTTCAACTTCGCAATCAAACACTCTTCCCTTGTAAGCCTAGAGCAATCAACAATATCAGGTGATGCCATTGGATTATTGGAAAATGAAGCATCTGGGTTAGAGCCTTGGCCAATACGACTGGCTGAAATAAGTGTGCTTTTGGTGTTTGCCACTACAAGCAAAGCCAAGATGATGAAACCAAGACTCTTCGACATATTTGTCTTTCTTAGGTGAATTGTAAACAACTTAATTAGAAAGAAAAGAGATCTACATCAATCAAAAAGGCATGAGCCTCTATTTATATGAATGAATATTGAGAAACGAGTTGCAATGGCTTTAATGGAATTGAAAGTTTCCATTAATGAGGATTAAATAAATTATGTTGTGTTTGCTTAAATTAACTACAGACTTTAATATCATTTTGCATTATGAAGGAATTTTAACTTACAATTAATTAATTTTAACATTTTTAGTGCTACTATTTGTTTTGTTTATAATTAGATTCTTTCTCTTTATATCAATCGTCAAGCTATTTTTTAAATATATAAAGATATTTCTATAACCACGCCCTTCAATGAAATTAACCAAATCCTATTTTAAGCAAGCCAGTGACGTAATACAATGCTCTATATTTGCATGATATACAATAAAACTTCTATAAATTATAACGGCAAAATCATAGAACATCTATTAATTGTAAGAGATATTGTTATTAATCAATCAATAAGTTATATAAGAGATTATGTTTTATAATTCTATGGTCACATTCATATTATAAAATAATAATTTGCTAAGCTTTCTAAAGGAGCGAGGGTAGCAGAAGTGGAATTTATCGGGTGGGGAATGCTAGATATCGTTTTAATATTGGAAGCCAACACGATTAAGTTATGCTCTAATCAAAGCGTGATTAGATCTCTTTCTAACACAAACGACTCAATTATATTTTTAATAACGCAAACAGCGAGATTAGAGAGCACTCTAATACAAATGACTTTACAAGAGAGATTTTGATAGATAATCCCAAAGGCAATTGAACCTGAAGTTACAAGACTAATAACTAGGTCTCTCTATTTATAATAGAGAAAATCTATTTTACTAAGCTAACTGAAAAAGAAAAACTAAATCATAATAGAAATAAAAGATTAATACTAACACTATAATAGACTCCGATTAAAATACAAAGTCTTAAAATAACAAAAGTTCCAGAATTCTAAAACAAACCAAATTAACGTCTTACATCACTTACAAACATAATTGTTAAAATATGTTATTAAAGAAAATATGACTACATTATTATTTTCTTTTCCTTTAAATCTAAGCAGAGTGGGATCTCATTTCTGATTTGACTTATTATTTTTTAATTCAAAACTACAGGAAGTTTGAATTTCTTTTTGTTAATTTTAATTTTTGTTTAGAAGATTAATTATTTTGAATTAACTAGATCAGTAAAATACCATAAATAATCTAGTTTATTAAATATATGCTTAGTGAATTGTATATACACTCTATAAATTAATAGATTATTAACTTATTGATTAATTAACATCAGTATCTCTTTATAATAGATATTGTTTAATTATAACATTATTAATTTATAAAGGCTTTATTGTATATCCAAGCAAATATCCAGCATTGTATTGTGCCAATGGCTTGCCTAAAATATTGGATGTGGTTAATTTCATTGGAGGATGTGATTTATCGAAGCATGTTTATATATTATAAAGAAAAGGCTGACGATTGATATAAAGAGAAAAAAATCTAATAACAAACTAAACAAAATAATAAGACAAAAAATGACAAAATAATTAATTATATGTTGAAATTACCTTCATAATGCAACAAGATATTAAAATCAATAGTTTATTCAAACAAATGAAGAGTAATTTATTTAAGCTTTGTTTTGGAATCTTTTCAATTATATTAGGGTTGCTACAACACATTTCTCAATATTCCATAATATCAATAGAGGCTCATGCCTTTCTGATTCCTATACATCCATTTTAAAAAAATTAAGCTATTTAGAATTCACTTAAGAAATTGGAAAAATGTCAAAGAGTTCGGCCTCATCATGCTCGTAATGGCAAACACAAAAAGTATGCTAACCTAGATGCTTCATTTTTTATTTCTCCGGGATTAGAAGTGACAATTGTTTGATCGAAAAGTTACTATATCTACCTATGCCCTTGGGGAGATCTTAATGATTTTCATAGTCAATTGTTCCTTTTATCTTTTATTAGTGCTTTGGTGATAATGATTAATTGCAGTCAAATTGAAATTCTGTTTTAATAAAAGAAGAACTTAATCCATTAGGTGTTATTTGTGTGCGTTTTTGGTGTGCTTTGTTTTGTACATATTGTTGAATCAATCTATGAGAGAGAAATTAGTTGAAATGCTAATAATGATCAAGCGATCATAATTACTATGTTGGTACCTACTTAATATTTAAATTTCAAGCCTGTTTTCTTTTAGGGTAAGGCTATACGGATCTTATTTTATCTAAATTACCTTTTTTTCTAAATCTTATTTTACTAAACTATCTGATTTAATTTATGGGCAAATTCAATTTATGGCTTGAGAATCTTGAGCTTACGATGAAAAATGTGAAAAAATTCAATTCACCCCAGTTACTTTTAAGAAAACAAACGAAATTCATCAACTTGCCCCCTATTTATACTCATCTTCTGAACAAAAATTAGTGTAGATTGAGGTTCCGTGCTTTTAGAGGGTATATTGAAGATTTTTATTAAGAGGGGGATGAATTGAAGTTTACCTTAATTAGTATTACAAAATTTTTCATCCTATTTTTTACCCGTATTTGAAATTGCTTTAAACCATCTAATAATTTCCAAAAGCCTTTTCTTAAATGAAATAAAATAATATTTAATAAAAGAAGTTAAAAAGTCGATATTTTTATTTTCAAGTGATGAAATTAAAATTTTAGCTAAAATTATAGTGTGACTTCTATTGCGCGAGCTAATAATTGTAATTAGCTAACAAATTGTCCATTTCATTTTGAAAGAAATTTAGATCTATTGCAAATAAATGTAGGTAGTTAAAACCCCAATATTAATAATTTAACTAATTTTTGAAAATACTATTTATCGAAACTATTCATAATTATTGTTCATAGGTACTGTTTATCTGTATAAAAAAAATTAATTTTACAAAAAAAAAATAAATTGTAGAAATTAAATGACATGAAGATGTTTATGTGGTTCGGATTAATCAATCTTACATCGACAAGGCCACGCCTAGATGAAAAGCAATTAACTAAGTTGAGATGTTACAACCTATGAATTTACCAAACTTAAGACTCTCACTTGTAGTTTATCACCATAGAGTTTACTCAACCTTAGACTGAATCTGCTTCTCTTTAATAACCGCCACTGCTCTTGATCAACGATCCTCAAGGCACTTCGCAAAGTGATCAATAACAATTCTTTAATTCTTAAATTTTTAGTGATCCATGATCCACATAGACTCTCCATAGAGATGAAAAGAAATAATCTCATAACAAGACTTGAATAAACAAATCAACACAACATTATGTGCCAAATCCGGATTCTCTAGAGAGGAGGCCGAATTTTGCTTCTCTATTTTATGCTCTGTGCTACATCGTTCAATTGTGAAATACCTCTCTTTATATAGGCATTATGGTTTCACAAAAAATTGCAAGTCTTAAAAGACTTGGATTCTTTCTAAATAAGAGTTTCTTTCCTCTTATAATTCCTGTGAATCTAAATAGGAATAAATATGATCTTCTTGCCTTACTTGTCTCTAAAAAAATATCCAGAGGATTTAATAACTTCCTGTTTGAACTAACTTCTTACTCCAAATAAATCTCATGCACCAATTATAGAATCCCATCATTAATTGACTTTCTGAATTAGACATCTAATTAAAATAGGAAACAAATATTTCTAATAAATTAGAATCTCACTAAATTAAGGCCTATTACAAGATATGCAATAAATAAAATTGTAATTTAACTAAAATTGCCATAAAGTGCCAACTCTATAAATAATAGACTCAACAATCTCCCCCTTTGGCATTCTTGTGGCAAAAGCAATCCAAACATCTTCCATGAAACTTGGCGCTAGAGCATGAATCTGAAACAAGCATAAACAACAACAAAGAACTAACCAAAATAATTGGCGATTAGCATGTTAGTTCATTTAAACACACCAAGGCAAGATTTGAAATAAAATGTTGATATTATTAATAAATAAATTGTAAGACAACATTAAGCAAAAAATCAAAAGCAATAAAAAGATAAACTCTCCCTAAGAACTAGAAATCCAAAATTTAGAAACAAAATCTCCCCTTAGAATTGAAATACTATTCCCCCTAAGTCATTGCATCACACAAAATGAACAATTACTCCCCCTCTTTTGCCATAAGATTGCAAAAGGGAAGAAGTTTGGCATGCAATTTGACAAAACGAGTAGAAAGACCAGCAATAACACACCCTTGCATCAAAATCTTAACCTTAAAATGGGCAAGATTAGTAGTAAAATAAGTAGATGGAGGAGAAGAGCGAACAAAGGCTGCAACAAAGGAAGGAAGATCACCAAGATTACTTGGAGGAACTCCACTGGTGACGGCGCATGTGGTGGTAGCTGGAGGTCGGAAATGGCAGCAGGGATAGTGGCGGCAGTGATGGTGGAAGGTGGAAGGTCCAGAGTAAAAGCTATCTTCACTGGGATCACTTTCCATGGAGTCATCGTCACTTGCATGCATGGATTCTTTAGAAGGTACTTGTCAAAATTTGGGACCAAAATCCTCATCATCATCAAGCATATGAATCTCATAAGGTCATCCACAACCAGAACACAGGTAGGAAGGAAGAGTGTGATGACGCTTGGAATTAGGTTGAGCATGAGAGCTCTCACCTATCTTATGCTTAGAGAGAGTTAGAGCCATGGAAGAGGAAAAACAAACAAGAAACAATTAAGCATGAGGAAGCAAAAATTCTTGGCCAGCCAAAAGAAAGGAGGAAGCCACAAATTTGAATGCAAAACAATGTTCCTTGAGGGTTCCTTATATAGAAGAGCCATCCTTATGCAATGAGGTTTCGTAAATCTTACTCTTATAAGGAAATAATTAATAAAGACAGATTTGATTCCAATTTAAAGCACCAATAAACATAAATTTCATAGAAGAGCAATAAATAAACATAATCCAATGCAAAAAAGTCAGAAACATAAAGGAAAATACCAAAAACGAAGTACTATGCATGATATTTGACGAAACAGACACACAGTGCAGAGCAGTAAATTTCAAAATTAAACTGGAAATGAATGAAATAGAATTAGAATACGATCCATATACCGTTAGAAAGCCTATTGAATCAGCTTCTTGTTGAATTTTACGGAACTGAATTTGAAGTTTTGTAGACAAAGTTATGACCAAAAGAACACAACATGTTCAGTTGTGACAAGCAGAAGCAAGTCAATGCACTTAGAAAACAAGAAACTAAATTTCGCTTTAAGAATATGTAACTCTCAAAATTCAAAATCATATTATCATGTAAGAATATGAGAATGCACATGCCATACTTTTTTTAATTTTTTTAATTTTTTTTAAATTGCATCAATAACAAAGTTAAACAAGTAAAACAATAAGATTAGGGATTTTCCACAACAAGCATTAGTTCATATAATCAAGACTCTAATTTCCTCAAATAAGTAAAGATTAGAAAAATTTAAGCTTTTGAGTTTGTGTGCAAACGATTCAATATAAATTTTTTTCCTAAAACTTCATCAATATTCATAATCAAAGTCTTAAATATAAAACATAGAGTTGGTCAAACTAACCTTATCATATTAATCTCCAATTTTGACCATTTCAATTGTAACAGACGTATATATTTTTTTCTTTTCTTTTTTATAAAAGTGTAGCATTTGCTCTTTGACAAAAGATCTATGGTCAGGAGCTTTCACTCTACCTTTTAAGGTAGCTTTCTTCTTATGGTAATTCATCCTCTGTCATATATGTGTTACGCAGACTCAGATTACTCAAGGATAACTAAGAGTTATAGGTAACTATTTCTAACTATTGTGTCTGTATATATTTTCGGTCTTAAGACAAGATAAAAATAAAGACAAACGGTCAAACTCAAGTTAAATATTCTTAAAAAGGACCATGTCAATATTTGAGTTAAAGTAAAGACTGAATTGCAATTCATCTGCTTTTGAAGAAAGGTAATATAACTCTAATCAAAAGTTATTCAAGGATTTCAAATCTTCTAAAAACATGAAAGAATGCTTACCATTTATTAATCCAAGAATTTTTTTTTTTAAAAAATGAAACATGAAAAATAAATACTTAAAATTAAAAACGTTTAAATGCATGTTGTTGGAGTGATTTCTTAATATATAGGTGTCAGTGCGCAAGTGTACACAACAAGTAATAAAGTGATAAGTATTCGAGTATCATCTCTACAGGGACTGATGCTATAACAATTGCTACAGCAAGTAATTGTGGTGCAATTTCAATTAAATCAAATTCTTTTTAACAACTAAATTAAACTAAGAAATCTAAAAGACAGAAAATAAAGTGCACTAAAATAAACAACACGTCTAACACAAGGATGTAATCACTAAAAATGATGTAGTTGAGTGAATTAACTCACTTAAAGGTATTGACTATTTTTTCTGTTATAGTACCGTTGCTACAGCAATTACTACAGCATTAGGCAGAATCCTAATGCATCCTCAGCTGTCACTTGTTGGATTTCTTATATCTATATGCAACCTAACAATGACCAGTTGATAAATCACACAAGATATAGCATTACGCGATCAAGGTTACTAATTACCCTATAAGGTGAATCCCTATTTCTAATTCATCACTAGTTTTAAATTAAGCATAGCCCTATTCAAATTAAGTTAACCTAATCTAAAACCAAGTATTACTCTGATATTTTCCACTAAAACATGTCTTTTTATGGCTCTCTCTTAGCTTGTATCACTAAATGGGTGGTTAGCCGAAATAGTGAATGAAATTAAGCACTATCAAAATAAAATGCTATAGCAGTCATGCACCAACATAATAATTTCAGTCAATAAACCATTAAACTTATTATTCACTAAACCAAAAATATGTTTAGTTCATGATTTGTATCAAAATAGAAAATAAAACCAATTCAACCATCATATACATCATCGTGAATCAAATGAAACAAAGAGAATATAGATAGATGCGAGTGATCCTTTTAGATTTCTTGATTCTTCTTCTTCGTGCCTGCAACTGCTGATCAGCCTTTGAATTTCTCTTCTTGTTGTTGTCTTCTTTTTATTTTCTCATTATTTTCTTGTGGTTGATTGCTCTCTCCTTTTCTTTTGTGTGCGCTTCCTTTTATAATTAAAAACTAGGGCAACTGGACGCCTAGGGCAAGTATCTTCCATATTTGAAAACTGCAGATCGCAAATTTTTTCTGAGATTCGTATGAATTTTTCTTCTCTATTGTTCCAGGATTGCTACAGCAATGCACTGTTTTAGACTAGTTTCTAATTTTCTGCAGCCAATTTCCTTCTTCATTTTTTCAAGCCCATTGCACAACATTTCTTCTTTGAATTTGCAATTCCAGTTGCCTACAATGTAAACACATAATCTAAGCACACATAATTTATTTCAAAATCACCTAATTTATTGTAAATAACTAAAAATAGATACATATGCAAAATTAAGCTAAAATGCAATTAAAACACATCATTTACTCTCTAAGTAATCTTGATGTAAGTCCAAGAGTGTCATTAATAACTCTCATTTCATATAGTTATTGCACCCCCAAACTTAAACCATTACTTGTCCTCAAGTAATAACAAACAATCATGCAACATACTTAGCTTCGTTATACTGTTTGTAAGGATTTCCTAACCCTCAGATCAAATTTTAAAGTATGCACAATTGTCATAGCAGCTCAGCTCTAGACTTAGGCTTCATTTTATCCAAAGTGAGTGTGTTCTATTTTAACCAAGTCCAGAGATACTGCAGCATTGCACAATTATCATTCCGTACTGAAGGGTAAAAGTCAATTCAATAGTGTACATGGGCAAAAATCACCACATACTTCAATTGTGTTATAGCAAAAAAAACTTTTTCTCTTATTTTTTTTTTTTGCCAATAACTCCCTTCAATCTGGAATTGATTTTTCATGTGAATGTCCATTACTTATAGTGATAACACCTAATTACTTACCTAATGCACAAATCCGATTTACGGCAGCAATGCTCATAACATGGTCTTATCTAAAGACACATTTTACTCAACGATGAACATGGGGCTCATAAACAGACCTGGTTACTCACTATCTCAGACAGATGACCAAAAACAAAGTAATTTTTTTTCACTTATTGCTACAGTAATGCTCTTAGCATTTGTTGCCTTTGGACTCAAGTCTGCATATGGGGTGCATAATCAGCCCTGGTTATTCAGCAACTTCAGCCATTGGAGCAAAATTATTCATAACCAGCACAGTTTGCTCAAAACTTTTCCCCCAAAGTTAAGATGTTTTCTACCCTTTGAACACACAAGGCTTTACTACATCATTCTCACATAACTCAGTCAAAACCTAATTATTAAGACAAAAATTCAGCTCTTATCATTGAACAATCCCTACCCAGCAATCATAAAATTTTTACGCTCAATTTATCTACATTAAGTATTCCATCCATACACAAACTTATATAATAGAGCCTTACGCACACATTCACTGATCTTACACAAAACACAAATCACAAGCTTTATTTTTATTCCTAACATAACCCACCCAAACTTGAGAGGTGTTGTGTCCTCACATACATATGGATATTCAGACGGCAAACAAGTCAAACAAACCAAACATAAAATAGAGAAATAAAAATTCATAAAGCAATAAAATAACGAAATAAAAAAAATAGAACCAGTTTTTGATAAAAACAGAAAAAGTTAAAAACGGCAGGGGTACTCCCTTGTTGGTGCAGAATTATTGCAGCAGACGCCGGTGTTGGGTGACCTCACTTCTTTTTGGAGCTGCTTTGCAAACTGTCATTGGGGAACTCATTAGTGTAGTAGTGGATAACTTTTTCTTTCTACTGGGTGTTGGGCTGCTAGTAAGGGTACCAGCTGGTTTAGAAAGCTTGGGTTGATGAGTTGTTGGATGCTTTTGATATGGATCTTCTAATGTCACAACACCTTCAAATTTTTGTGCCTCATTTCGCTTGCTAGACCTTTTCATTACTAGGGTCGAAGCAGAATGTTTTACTCGAGTTAATTGTAGAGTGGCTTAAGCAGATTCTTTGGCGGTAATTTTAGTAATTATATCAAGTAGACTTTGTTTTTTTTTGCAGCTGTTTTCATAACCCCACTAACTACTGCTTCTAATTCAGCATCTATCGCTGCTTGGTCATCTTCGGATTCCTCCTCACTTACAACTTTCTCATTTTTTTTTCTAAGAGCGAGCTCTTTTTACTGGGTGTTGGGCTGCTGGTAGGGGTACCAGCTAGTTTAAAAAGCTTAGGCTGATGAGCACTTAGATGCTTTTGATCTGGATCTTCTAGTATCACAACACCTCTAAACTGTTGTGCCCCATTTCGCTTGCTAGACCTCTTCATTATTAGGGTTGGAGTAAAATGTTTCATTGGAGTTGGTTGTGGAGTGGCTGAAGGAGATTCTTTGGTGGTAATTTCAGTAATGATATCAAGCAGACTCTATTTTTTTTACAGCTGTTCTCGTAACCCTGCTAACTCCTACTTCTAATTTAGCATCAATCGCTGCTTAGTCATCTTCGGATTCCTCCTTACTCACAACTTCCTCCTTTCCTTTCCGTGAGGGAGCTGATGGCTCATCCTCTTGCTCCTCCTCGTCTTCCTCTTCTGTTTCCTGGTCGGTCTCCTTCTCATCCCACTGCTCATCTTCTTCCTGGTCGATTGTTATTTAGTCGGGTTGCTTCTCTTGTTGCCTAACGGGCACCACTAGAGATGCTTCATCCTGCTCGTCCTCATTTTTTTCCTCAGTTTCCTGGTCATCTTCCTCTTCTTCTTGCAGCTCTATTTTTTCGGCCTACTTGTCTGTTTCCTCCTCTGTTCGTTGTCCTACTGTTCACAATGGGGCTATTTTAGAACTAGATTCTTCTTTGCTGGCTGCTGCGGGGCCTCCTTTGCTCATGCTTCAAAGACGAACTACTGTAACAATGACCCTGGGATATTGGCATCCTGACTTTGTAAGTACAACACCAGCTGATGTTTTTGGGCTTCTAAGTGCTGCAAGTAAGCCTAGAACCATCGATTCTCCTCTGTTTGTGCTTGGACATAGTTCCTTATCAGCCTAGAACTATCGATTCTCCTCTGTTTGTGCTTGGACATAGTTTCTTATCATCGTGCTGAGTTCGTTCAACCTAGTGCCCAGGTCTAGAGTAGTTCTGTCTCGGCGTTAACATGTTGTGCAGCAGGTGCCGCAGCAGTTGCTTCTCTTACAACTCTATTCACTATTCTTACTTTCATTGCCCCTTCATTCTTAATTTTCTCGTTGTGTGGTTCAATTCTCACTCTTGAAACTCCACATATTCTAGTGATTAAGTATGTCAACAACAGAGCTGTTGATTACTATTTACAGATTGTACATTCTCTTATTTCTTTTTTAATTATTTTTCCTATGTCTATTTGTAATCCGTTGAGAATGACATAAAGCAAAACTAACCTCTTCTGAGATACAGTGGTAGTGTGTATTGTTGGCATGAGTCGGGATTTAAAAAACTTAACGCATTCCTTTGTAATGGGTT
Source organism: Luvunga scandens (assembly GCA_030449905.1). Classification (NCBI taxonomy): domain Eukaryota; kingdom Viridiplantae; phylum Streptophyta; class Magnoliopsida; order Sapindales; family Rutaceae; genus Luvunga; species Luvunga scandens. Next base: position 47,893 of record JASUUG010000459.1, on the reverse strand, counting down.
TTAAATCAATGCGGTTAATCATTCTTCCCTCCTTATTCGCTTACGTACTCCCCTGTATAACTATTGTTCTAAAATCCTCTCCTCACTTCTTATTTGTCATGTTTTCAACAAAGGTAGTATATTCACACTCAATGGAAGCGGGTAAACTGTAAAACATATTAATAACACGGGAATCCAATGGTACCTGGACATTCCTGACAAAGATGTTCTGTTGTTCTTGTTGGAGCATATTAGCATAAAATTCTTTAACAATCAGAATAATAGGATCATGAGGATGAGAGCAAAACTATAGCCATCCCCTTTATGCTATAGCGGTGTGTACGGTTCTTATCACTTCGGTTGGTCTTGCTAAGAAGATGAACATTTTTTCTTCTAGCAACTTCCGAGGCCTTATAAATTCTTCAAACTTGTCCTCGGCTCTATAATTGTGGAAATACATTGGATCTTTGAGTCTCATAACACGAGATTTTATCTTAATCATTGTTGTAGCAATGCACCAAACTTTGGTTCACTAAAAAATAGCTGAACAGAATTTTGAAGATAACGTTAAAAGTCTTAAGAGAAGAGTTGTCTCGAGAATAGAAATTGACTAACATAATCCCTAATTTATAGTGTATGAAGAGTATAAAGAGGAAAGTAAATATGAGATAAATATGGCAGTAATTAAAATTTAAAATCAATTCCGAATTCAAAAAGGGAAAAGAAGTTGTCATGATTTCATAGGAATTTCAAATCTCTTTTATCCTAATTTATCCATTTACTATCGTTAGCAAGTTAGTAAAAATTTAAATTAATTCTTGGTTGCAAAATCGAGGGGAAGCTAGGTGCAACGGTAAAGTGTTTGGCAAGCTGCTTGTTCGCTCCAATGTTGCAGTAATTTAACACAACTCCTCTTCATGTGCATATGCACTTATTTTTCCTAGAGCCTGAGCTTATGATATAGCAACTCCCTATCTCTTGTACTGCCCCATTTCTTTTCTTTTTTTTTACTTTACTGTAAAATTAACAATTAAATAAATGGAAATATCAACATTGACATAAAATAAAATGACAACAGTAACAAACTAAGATCAAGCACTAGCTACTAAAAATAAAATAACAAAAATAATTATAAACATTCAAAACACTTCCCTCATTAGGTTGCCTCTCAATCAGCACTTGATTTTAAGGTCTTTCAACCTGACCTTCCTTGAATTACTCAAGTTGGATCTTGGAAGAACAAATCCTCTCTTGAGTCATGCATGGTATCATCCATATTTAACTCTTTGTTCATTTACCATGAATTATTGACCAGTTCTCTCATCCTTCAAGTCCACAGCACCAGAAGGGTAGACTTTAAAAAGTCTAAAAGGACCTGACCATATTGACTTTAGCTTTCTTGGGAATAGCTTCAACCTTGAATTGTAGAGCAAAACTTGCTGCCCTGGAACTAAATTCCTTTGCTGAATCTGCTTGTCATGCCATTACTTTGTTTTTTCCTTGTAAATCCTTGCATTCTCATAACAAAGCAACCTTAATTCTTTCAATTCACATAATGGAAGCTTCTTATGCTCTGCTACATCATTCATGTCCAGGTTAAGTTGCTTAAGTGCCCAATTTGCCTTATGCTTCATCTCTAATGGAAAATGACAAGCTTTGCAATAGACAAGTTTGTATGGGGACATACCAAGTGGTGTCTTGTATACTATTTGGTAAGCATATAGAGTATCATGTAGCCTAAGAGACAAACCCTTTCTAGTGGGATTTATCACATTTTCTACAATCTTTTTAATCTCTCAATTGGATACTTCTGCCTGTCTATTGGACTGAGGGTGATATGTTGTAGCAATCTTATGCTTGATCACACATTTCACCAATGTTGTAGCAAATACCCTGATACAAAAATGGGTGCTTTCATCACTGATTATGGCCCTAGGAGTCCCAAACCCTGAGAAAATATTTCTCTCAAGGAATTTTACCACTACCTTGGCATCATTTGTAGGTAAGGCTGCGGCCTCTACCTATTTTGACACATAATCCAAAGCCACTAAAATGTATAAGTTGCCAAAGGAGGGTGGGAATGGTCCTATGAAATCTATCCCATATACATAAAAAAGCTGCACCTCTAGAATGTTTGTGAGTGGCATCTCATGTTTTTTAGAGATGTTTCCTATTCTCTGACACGTGTTATAACATTGAACAAAGTGATAAACATCTTTAAAGATAGAATGACAATAATAACTTGTTTGTAACACTTTTGCTGTTGTTCTGTGACCTCCAAAATGTCCTCCATATGCTGCAACATGACATGCCTATAGTATGCTTGGAATTTTTTCATCAGACACACATCTTCGAATGATCTGATCTGACCACACCTTGTACAAATAAGGGTCATCCCATTGATAGCTTTTGACATCATGAAGAAACTTCTTCTGCTAGTAGGTTAAGTCAGGTGGCAGCAATCCACTTACTAGGTAATTGGAAAAATCTTCATACCATGGAAATCCTGACTACTGTAACATTTGTGCATGCTGAAGCATTAACAACTGCTCATCAGAAAAGGTTTTTGTGATAGCTTGTCTTGAATGAGTGGTTGCATCTGCCTTTAATCTTGATAGATGATCTGCTACCTGGTTTTTAGTCCCTTTTCTGTCTGTAATCTCCAAATCAAACTCTTACAGCAAAAGAATTGATTTGATCAATCTCAGCTTGGCATCTTTCTTGGAGATCAAGTATTTTATTGCTGAGTGGTTGGTATAGACAGTCACTTTAGTGCCAACTAAATATGCGTAACAACCAGTAGCTCTTTTTCAGTGGTGGTATAATTAAGTTGAGCATTTATTAGTGTCTTGCTGGCATAGTAAATAGAATGAAAGATCTTGTTCTTTTTTTGTCCTAACACTGCTTAAACAAAATGGTTACTAGCATCACACATTAACTCGAATGGAATGCTCTAGTTTGGTGTTACAACAACAGATGATGTGACAAGAGCTATTTTTAATTCCTCAAAGGCCTTCAAACAATTGTCAATAAATTTGAATGATTTGCCATGCTCACGTAGTATGCATAAGGACTTGACTATCTTTGAGAAATCCTTAATAAATCTTCTATAGAAGCCAGCATGACCCAAAAAACTTCTTATGCCCTTAATTGAGGTGGGTGGTGGAAGTTTGTCAATAACCTCTATTTTTGCATTATCCACTTCAATACCCTTCCTCGACACTTTATGGCATAATACTATCCCTTCTTGCACCATAAAATGACATTTTTCCCAATTAAGAACTAGATTTGTCTCCTCATATCTTTTAAGTATATTCTCCAGGTTGTGCAAGCAATCGTCATATGATTCACCAAAGACTAAAAAGTCATCTATGAATATCTCTAGTGTTTGTTCCACCATGTGCGAAAAAATTACTATCATGCACCTCTGAAATGGTGCTGGAGCATTGCACAAACCAAATGGCATCCTTTTAAATGCAAAGGTGCCGTAAGGACATGTAAATGCTGTCTTCTCCTTGCCCTCTAGTGCTATAACAATCTGGTTGTACCCTGAATACCCATCCAAGAAGTAATAATACTCATTTCCTGCAAGTTTGTCCAGCATCTGATCAATAAAGGGTATAGAAAAATGATCTTTTCTTATAGCCTTGTTTAATTTCCTGTAATCCATGCAAACTCTCTAACCTGTGACTGTTCTGGTGAGTATGAGTTCATTCTTCTCATTTGTTACAACAGTCACTCCTCTCTTCTTGGGTACACATTGCACTGGACTCACCAATGAGCTATCTAATATAGGGTATATGATTCCAGCATCCAGCCATTTGATGATCTCTTATTTCACTGCTTCCTTCATGATTGGATTTAACCTTCTCTGTTGCTCTACTTAATTGCTGTAACTCTCTTTTAGTAGAATTTTGTGCATGCAAATAGATGGACTAATCCCTTTTATGTCTACCATAGTCTAGCTAATTGTTTACTTATGTTTTCCCAACACATTTATTAGGCTTTTCTCCTGACCTGCATCCAAAGAAGATGAAATAATTACTGGTAATGTGTCATTGTTACGAAGATATAGGCATTTCAAATGTGCAGGTAAGAGTTTTAATTCCAAAGCTGGTGGCGATTCTATAGAAGGTCCAAGAGGTTTTACTTCCCTGTATAATAAGTCCAAAGATTCAAAATGTTTATATGCTTTGAATGGTTGCTTCTCTCCTAGCTATGCTATATCAACTGTCTCAACATCTTCATCATAAAAAACTATAGCATCAAGTTGCATGTTATTGTAATAATTGTCTACTTGCTCTGCTACAACAAGATCTACAGCACTGATGGAACTGCAATCCTCAATCTCATCAGGATTCTTCATTGCATCTAACTCATTGAATGTAACTTGCTGATCATTGACCCTCATTGTTAACTCTCCTCTTTGCACATCAATAAGAGTCTTTCCTGTGGATAAGAAAGGTCTTCCTAAGATGATTGGTACATCTTTATCTCCTCCAAAGTCCAGCATAATGAAATCCACTGGAAAAATAAATTTGTCCACCTTCACCAATACATCTTCAATCTTTCCCTCTGGATAGGTATGAGAAATGTCTGCTAATTGTAAAGTCACTGTTGTTGGTCTGCATTCTCTAACTCCTAGTTGCTTGAAAACTGAAAGAGGTATGAGATTGATGCTAGACCCTAGATTACAGAGTGTATTTTTACTATATTTGGTTCATATGGAATAAGGAATTGTGAAACTGCTTGGATCTTTCAGTTTTTTAGGTATTTTGCTTTGGAGCATGTGATTGCACTCCTATGTTAAAACAGCAATTTCAAATTCTCTTAACCTTTTTTTTTTTTTTTGCCAAAATGTCTTTCGAGAACTTCATATAATTAAGCATTTGTTCTAGAGCTTCCACAAATGGAATATTGATGTGAAGCTGCTTCAAAACCTTTAAAAATTTACTGAATTGTTTATCTTGCTTTTGCTTCTGGAATCTCTATGGAAATAGTGGTGGATGTGTAAACTGCTATGCTGCAATTAGTTGCACAGGTTGTGTTTCACTTGCTTTCTTTTTTTCTGCTGCAGCTGATGATTCTACAACATCCTTTTTGATAGATAGTGGCCCATCTACTTCTACATGTGTTGCAGTTCTGTTGCTCTCACTAGTAGTTGATTGGTGGAAGTAACATGTTCTTTCTCATTCTGAATTTCTTCTTAAGTTTGAATAGGATCATTTCTCGTCTTTGGCATACCTACGAGGATATGCACATCCTTTCCAGATCTTAGATTAGTCACTTTGCATTACTCTTTACCTTTTCTTCTTTCGATCCTCTGTTACTGAGTGCCGTGGCAAGCTGCCCAACTTGATTTTCCAAGTTTCTTAATGAAACAACTTGGCTTTGGACAACTGCCTTATTCTTCACAATATGCTTCTTAATTGAGGCTTCGAGAGAGCTGATTTGGTCATTGCTGGTGTTTCTTGGACCTTGGTTTTGCTGGTGAAATCCAGGTGGTTGTACTGGTCTGTTTTGTCAACTTGCTGCTGCAGCATGCTAATTCTGATTGCTCCATGAGAAATTTGGGTGCTGGCTCCATCTTGGGTTATAGGTGTTTGAATACGGGTTGCTCTGATTTTGTCTATTGAAGTTGCCCATATAATTCACTGAAGCTGGATTCCCTAGACAATTGTCAAATAAGTGACCTTCTCTACAATAAACACGCGACACTTCTGCCACTTGGTTTACTATTGCTGGAGCTGTAGTTAAGGCCTTCACTATGTTTGTCAAGAAAGTTACTTGTGCTAATAAAGCTGTCAGGGCATCCATATTGTACAATCCTGCTGCTCCTCTTACTGTAGCTTGCCTAGTTGATGGCCACCGATAGTTCTTATTAGTTATTCTCTCTAAAATCTAGTAAGCTTCATTGTAGGATTTGGATAACAAAGCTCTATTTGCTGAAGCATCCACCATTAGTCTTGTACTTGGATTAAGACCATTGTAAAAGTATTCCAGGTGTATACAACAAGGAACACCATAATGTGGACATCTTTTCAACAACTCTTTAAATCTTTCTCATGCATTATACAAGCTTTTAGCTTTCAATTGATGGAAAGATGTGATCTCATTTCTTAACTAAGGAGTCAACACAATATAATCTCGAATGGCTCTTTCTCTGTCATTTGCCATATGAATGATATTATTTCCTAGTTGCCCATAAACATGCTGGCCATTCTGACCTCCTTGTCTATTTAATGGTTGCAATTCTCTTCTATTGTTCAAATCTCCCATATCTTGTAAATCATCCATTGCTACAACAGTTTTTGAATTTCTTTGCTCCTTTCTTAATCTTCTAACAATTCTGTCAATTTCAAGATCAAAGTGAAACTCAACTTGTTTGTCCTTGCGCATGCAATAGTTGCTGGAACAATCTGTCAACATAGAAAAATAATGATTAAATAAATAATTAAATAAAACACCACAAAAATAGATTTCACAAATCAAAATGAATAATTAGTCCACGGCAACGGCGCCAAAAACATTTTAGGGCGATTTCTTAATATATAGGTGTCAATGAGCTAATGTACAGAACAAGTTATAAAGTGATAAGTATTCGAGTATCATCTCAACAAGGACTAATGCTATAAGAATTGCTACAACAAGTAATTGTGTGCAATTTCAATTAAATCAAATTCTTTTTAACAACTAAATTAAACTAAGAAATCTAAATAACAGAAAATAAAGTGCACTAAAATAAATCAACACGTTTCACACAAGGATGTAATCACTAAAAATGATGTAGTTGAGTGAATTAATTCATTTAATGGTATTGACTATTTTTTCTGTTACAGTACCGTTGCTACAGTAATTACTACAGCATTGGGCAAAATCCTAATGCATCCTCAGTTGTTGCTTGTTGGATTTCTTATATCTATATGTAACCTAGCAATGACTAGTTGATAAATCACATAAGATATAGCATTATGCAATCAAGGTTTCTAATTACCCTACATGGTGAATCCCTATGTCTAGTGTTGTGCAAATTTTATTGAACTCGCAAGCGCACGAATCTATTGTAGAATAGATCAACAGTGACGAGTGTCAATCCCATGAGGAGGTGAATTTTAATTGTATGTAGAATTAATTTTCTAAGTGGGTGATTGGATTTATAATGACAATTATGTAGGCAATGTATTAATTTAAATTAAAGCTGTTGGAATAAACTATTAAAATGAAATGCTTGGATCTCCGGATCTGTACTCAACATGCACCACTCCGAACATTCATTATTAGTACCAATTAAATCATGAAGGGGGATTTTCCACTCCTCATGAACCACACTCTAATAGATATGGTGCTAAGGGCTTCCCGTGCCAAATAGTAATAACCTTGCCTAGGGAGGCGGTTATTCCAGCCGATATCCAGACAAGATTATTACTATCTGTCTACGAAAAGTCAAAACAACCACATAAATTAAAGGGGAAGGAAAAGTAAATTTACCAAATTAAACCCATGGAGCATGTTGAGACTTCACCTTCAATCCAAGCTTGAAAGGAAATTAGCCACTCATATTTGAATTAGGGGTAAAATGGGAATTTTATTAAAATACGTAGAAAATACAAGATGGAGATAGAATTAATGATCACCCGTTTATTACAAAACGGTGAACCGATAATTTACAGAAAAGAAAGAGTTTTCTAATCTTGAACCGTTTAGCAAAAACGAAGACCTAAGTCTGTTTTGTAGGATTCTGGAAATAAACAGCAATCCGATAATGGAAAACAGTAAACCGTTTATTTAAAATCTAAGCACAACGGCTATTTAGATAAGTCAAAATGGTAAACCGACAACAGCAAAATGGCAATCCAATTATTCTTAGAAAGTCAACAACCGCTAGTTTTCAGCTCCAATTATAAAATGGCTCAATTAAATTCAAATCAAGTGAGATCAAACAATCATCATTGAGCTTGCTACTGAGAAAACAATCATCATTAAGCTTGCTATTGAGAAAACATTCATCATTGAGCTTTAAACTTGTTTTTGTTTCATTGATTCACACCTTGAGATTTCAATTGTAATCATATATATTGTGTGTGAGATTATTTGATTGTAATCTTTGCTTTTGAGTAATTGTAAGTGTTAGGATACACTTTGGTTAAGAGATTGTGAATAATCTCTTATTGTAAAGGTTTATTGACACCTTTAAAGTTAATTGTGCATGTTGTTGAAGCCTTGGAGGCTTGCATAGTGGAATCCTTAAGCCCGGTGAGCTTGGAGGCATGGACGTAGGCATGGCTGGCCAAACCACGTAAAAATCAAGTGTTTGCTTTCTCTTACCCTATCTCTTTATTATTCATTGCATATTAATTGTTTATTTTGAATTTGAATGGTTTATAATTTTCTTTAAGCTTTTAACTTTTGAATTTTAATTAAGAACCCAATTTACCGCCCTTTTGGGTAGCCTAGTTAGTATTTCATTTGGTATCAGAGCAAGGTTCTCTTTTTAAGACTTAACCGTCTAAGAGTAAAAGATTCATGGCAACCCAAAATGATTCTAGCTTTAAGGAAGGACAATCCACTACTAGACCACCATTTTTTAATGGAAATGATTATTCCTATTAGAAAACTATTATGAGAATTTATTTGCAAGCATTAGATTATGAAATATGGGAGGTTATTTCTGATGGTCCATTCATACCTATGACTAAAGATGAAAAAGGGGAAGATATTTCAAAACCTTCATGTGAATAGAATGAGCTGGAAAAGAGAAAAGCTTCTCTAAACTCCAAGGCTATGAATGCCCTATTTTGTGCCTTAGTTAAGAAAGAGTTTCATAGAGTTTTATGTTGTTCTAATGCTTATAAGATTTGGAAGAAACTTAAAGTAGTTTATGAAGGAACAAATCAGGTTAAAGAATCCAAAATTAGTAGATACACAAGGCAATATTAGTTGTTTCAAATGGAGTAAAATGAGAGTATTTATTCTATGTATATTAGATTCATGGACATCATGAACACTCTAGGAGCACTTGGTAAGACCTTTTCAAATAGTGAGAAGGTAAAGAAAATAATTAGATCATTACCAAAGGAATAAAAACCTAAGAGAACTGCCATTGAGGAAGCCAAAGATTTAAATACATTGTTGATTGATGATCTAATTAGCTCACTTATTTCTTCTGAAGAAGATTTGACTGCTGAAAAAGGAGATAAAGATAAGAAGAAGAAAAGCATTGCCTTAAAAGCATCAAAATCTGAAAACGATGAGGAAAGCAATTTTGAAGATGAAGAGATGACTATGATATCCAGAAAGTTTAAGAAATTTTTCAAAAAATCCAGTGAATGAAGAAAATTCAAAAACTTCAAGAATCAAAATGAGAAGAAGAAAGCAATCATATGTTATGAATGCAAGAAGCTTGGCCATATAAAGTCTGAGTGCCATCTTTTCAACAAACTCAAGAAGAAAGCCATAGTGGCAACATAAGATGATAGTGATGAAGAATCAAGTGAAGATGAACAATCTCAAGAAATGTCAAACTTGGCACTTATGACAATAGGAGAAGATGAACTTGATGAGGTAAGTGATCTTACAACTCATAATGAATTATATGATGCTTTTAATGAGTTGCATAGTGATATGATGAAAATTCATAAGAAAAATACATGTTTTAAGGACAAAATGGTAGAACTTTCAAATGAAAAGAATTCATTGCAAAAATGTAATAATTTGCTAAATGAAAAGATTAAAGGACTAGAATTAGATAACGAAAGATTGAATGATAGGATTGCATCCTTAAAAGATAAACAAAGTACTTCATATGAGCATGAAAAATTACATGTTGATGACTTGATCAAAGAAAATAAAGAGCTTAAAAAGAAGAGTAATTAACTCAATGAGATTGTGTTAAAATTCACACCTGGTCAAAAGAACTTAAAAAAATTACTTAGTTCTCAAAAATATAACTTTAATAAATGAGGAATTGGGTATAAGCCTAACTTGAAACAAAAATATTACAAAAGCTACTTTGTTAAGGCTACCTCCATTAATAATCATAAAATTGTTTGTCATTATTGCAATGGAAATGGTCACATAAATTATAAATGTCCTGTTAAGAAAAATGCATATTCTGGAATTAAATGTGTTTGTGGTACAAAAGGAACTGTTACTAACACTCAATGACCCAAAAAGTTTTGGGTACCTAAAACTTAAGATCTTCTCTGCAGGAATCAAAGAAGAAGGGAAAGAGAAATAAATGGTATTTGGACAACGGATATTCAAGATATATGACCGGTGATTATTCATGGCTCTGAAGTTTTACCAAGATCGAAAATGGTAGGGATATATCCTTTAGAGATAATTCAAAAGGAAAAATCATTGGTATTGGTAATGTCGGTAAAGTTTCCTCAACTCTCATCAAAATGTATGCTTAGTTGAAAATCTAAAACACAGTTTGCTTAGTATTAGTCAATTGTGTGATAAAGGATATAGAGTTATTTTTTATAAAAGAAAATGTGTTATTGAAAATGCATGTGATGGTAAAATTTTCTTTGTTGGAAAGAGGTGTGGTAATATTTATACTATTGATATAGATCGTGCATCTACTCATGATAAATGTTTTTCCGCATTACATGATGATAGTTGGTTATAGTATAGAAGACTAGGACATGCAAGCATGGATTTAATTTCAAAGATTTCCAAAAATGATTTTGTTAAAGGTCTTCCAAAAATCGGTTTTCAAAAAGACAAAATTTGTGAAGCATGTGAATTTGGAAAAAAAATTAAAACTTCTTTCAAAAACAAAAATCATATTTCTACTTCAAAACCGCTTCAACTTCTTCACTTGGATTTGTTTGGACCTTCTAGATATGCTAGTTTAAGTGGTAAATATTATGCATTTGTAATTGTGGATGATTATTCTAGATATACATGGGTATTATTCTTAGCTAATAATGATGATACCTTTAATGCATTTAAAGTCTTCTATAAAAAGGTTCAAAATGAAAAAGGTTATTCTATTATATGCATTAGAAGTGATCATGGTGGAGAATTTGAAAATCATGCATTTGAGAATTTTTGTAATGATTTTGGTATCAAACATCAATTTGCATCACCTAGGACTCAATAACAAAATGGATTTGTTGAAAGAAAGAATAGGTCTATTCAAGAAATGGCTAGGACTATGTTAAATGAAAACGCATTACCAAAATATTTTTGGGCTAAAGCCGTTAATACTGCATGCTATGTTTTAAATTGTGTTTTGATTAGGTCGTTTCTTAATAAAACTCCCTATGAGCTTTGGAAAGATAGAAAACCCAACATTTGTTATTTCAAAATTTTTGGATGCAAATGTTTTATATTAAATACTAAAGACAATCTTGGTAAGCTTGATCTAAAATCGGATGTTGGTATTTTTCTTGAATATTCAAATACTAGCAAAGCTTATAAAGTATACAAAAGGAACTGTTGTTGAAGAATCCATGCACGTTACGTTTGGTGAATCTAACCCCTCCTCTATGGAGAAAGTTGTTGTTGATAATGATGCAGATGAACAAATACAACAAGAAAAACCTTCAAATGTCAAACAAGATACTTTATCTTGTGAGAATCAAGAGAAGCAACAAGAAGAACAAATTAATATGTAGCAAAATGGAGGTAATTCTCAAACACTCCCCAAGGAGTGGAGGTATGTTTCTTCTCACCCTAAAGATTTAATTTTAAGTGATCCCTCACTAGGTGTAACCACTAAATCATCATTTAGAAACACATGTGCACATACTGTATTTATATCTTAAATTGAACGAAAATCATTTACGGTTGCAGAAAACGATGAATCTTAGATTATGGCAATACAAGAGAAGTTAAATCAATTTGAAAGAAACAATGTGTGGAAATTAGTTCCTAAACCAGAATATTAATCTGTTATAAGCACTAAATGGGTATTTAGAAATAAGATGGATGAATCCGGTGTGGTTGTAAAGAATAAAGCTATATTAGTAGCTCAAGGTTACAACCAAGAAAAAAGAATTGATTTTGATGAAACTTTTACACTTGTAGCTAGATTAAAATCTATTAGGATGCTCTTAGCATTTGCATGTTATAAAAATTTTATTTTGTATCAAATGGATGGCAAAAGTGCATTTCTAAATGGGTATACCATGGAAGAAGTGTATGTGAAACAACCCCCTAGTTTTGAAAATGAAAAATTTCTAAATCATGTTTATAAGTTGTCAAAAGCTTTGTCTGGATTAAAACAAGTACCTATAGTTTGGTATGATAAGCTTAGTAAATTTCTTTTAGAAAATGATTTTTCAATGGGAAGAGCAGATACTACACTATTTATTAAGCATAAAAATTAAGATATACTTATTATCAAAATTTATGTTGATGATATTATTTTTTGTTCTACTAATGAGTCTTTGTGTAAGGAATTATCATCTTGTATAAGCAAAGAATTTGAGATGAGCATGATGGGAAAATTGAAGTACTTCCTTGGATTACAAATAAAACAAAATGAAGAAGGAATCTTCATCAATCAAGCTAAATATTTGAGAGATTTACTCAAAAGATTCGGACTTGAAGATAGAAAGGTCAAAAGTACTCCAATGAGCTTAACAATTAAGCTTGACAAAGATGAAAAAGATAAAGATGTTGATGTCAAAACTTATCGAGGTATGATCGGATCTTTACTTTATTTAACTACTAATAGACCTGATATTATGTTTAGTGTATGTTTGTCTGCAAGATTTCAATCATGTCCTAAAGAATCTTATTTGCTTGCTACCAAGAGAATTTTTCGTTATTTGAAAGGAACCATAGATCTTGGCCTTTGGTATCCTAAAGGAACTTATATGATTTAACTTGTTATTCGAATGCCGAGTTTGCTGGTTATAAGGTTGATAGGAAGAGTACTAGTGGAAATTTTCACTTTCTTAGTCACTCACTTGTCTCTTGGTTTAGTAAAAAGAAAAACTCAATTGCACTCTCAACCACCAAAACTGAATATATTGCAGCCGGTAGTTGTTGTACACAAGCACTTTGGATGAAACAAACTCTTAGAGACTATGGTATTAATCTTGCTCATATACCTATCATGTGTGACAATACAAGTGCCATAAATCTATCCAAGAATCCTATACAACACTCTAGAACTAAGCATATTGAGATAAGACATCATTTTTTAAGAGATCATGTTTGAAAAAGGGATATTTGATTGAATTTTATTTCAACTGAAAAACAGCTCGCTGATATCTTTACTAAACCTCTTGGCGAAGAACAATTTGCTAAGATTAGGCATGAGCTTGGAATGATAAATGTTATATAATAGTAATGATTTATACAATATCTTCTTTATTTTTCTATAATATGATATTTGTTTGATTTAGATGAGTTTAAATTGTGTAATCATGCATCATATTAGCCTTTAAAGACATTTTTTATCAACCAAATGGTTTAGAAATATATTAAGTATTGGATATTTCACACAAAATTCTCATATTTTGGATACTTTTATGTGTGATGGATTGTTTCTCGTTTGTATGAATGCTTGTGTTATATATGAGACTTAGCATTGATTTTACTATGATTTTAGCATTTTTTGCAGTTGTTTTAATATTGATTTTTATTTTTTGGGTATAAATTTTGCTAATAGTTTTTAGAAGATGCTTAATGTACAAAGGAGATTCTGCCGAAATTTTCACTTGCCGAGGAAGGATATGTTTTTATTCTTTTTGAGATGAAGGGGGAGAATAAGTTATATATTTTTATATCTTTTCAAGGGGAGCTTATATTTATGGGGAGTTAACAAAATTTTCTTATTTTTACATATAAAGTTTGTCATCATCAAAAAGGGGGAGATTGTTAACATAACTAATCTAATAATATTGATTTTGATGATAACAAAACTTATATGTTCTTGATTAAAATGTTGGGGCTATTAAAAGAAATTTCTTAAAGCTATAGACATGTTTAAAGAAGCTTAATGACCATTCACTTGAGTCGGAAAATCATTTTTCTACAAAACGTTGTCAAAATATAGATTCTAGAAATTACCCTTGAACTGTTTATTATAATATAAAAGGCGAACCGTTTATTCCCAAGTCAACTAGTGCCTAATCCTAAAGGAGTACATGAAACAAGTACCAGTTCACCTCAGCAGCATGAGGAGGTCAAAGCCATCATGACCTTGCGAAAAGGAAAAGAAGTCAACAACAAAGTGGAGATGCCGGTGTAAAAAACAACTCAAATTATACCTGTAAATGCAGAAGACTCATCATAAGAGGAGAAAGAAGAAACCAACTCACGAGAATATGTTCGTAACGCTCTATTTCCCCAGAGGTTAGCGAAAGCAAAGAAAGAAAAATCAACAAGTGAGATTTTTGAAATCTTTAAACAAGTAAGTGTTAACATCCCTTTGCTTGACGCTATAAAATAAGTGTCATCTTATGCCAAGTTTCTTGAAGACCTTCGTACTAAAAAGAGAAACATTCACGTTCGAAAGAAGACATTTTTAATAGAAAACATTAGCTCTATACTCCAACACAAAATTCCTCTAAAATACAAAGACCAAGGCTCACCTACTATCTCATGTAGTATAGGAAACCACACAATTGAGAATGCTTTGTTGGACTTAGGAGCTAGTGTAAATTTGTTGCCTTACTTAGTATTTATGAAACTTTGACTGGGAGAATTACACCCAACTCCAGTGGTGTTACAACTTGTAGATCGATCCATGAAAAAACCTCGTGGTATTGTGGAAGACGTGCTTATACGGGTAGATAAGTTTTATTTTCCTATTGATTTCATTGTAATTGACACTCAACCAGTCCAGGATTCAAGGAAACACATTCCCATTATCCTAGGACGACCTTTCTTGGCAATTGCTGATGCTCACATTCAATACAAACTGGAAATATGCAGTTGTCCTTTGGTAATATGACCATAGAACTAAATATCTTCAATATTGCCAAACAACCTCACAATGCAGATGATGGAATTGTTGATGTGGATTTAATAGAAGAATTAGTTGATAATACTTTTCTTTCAAACCTTAGTAATGACCCCTTACAAATATGTTTAACTCACTTTGGTTTGGATTTTGATTTTGACAAATCAGTAGATGAGGTTAATGCCTTACTTGATTGAGCACCATCCATGTACACTAATAAATAGAAGTCAAAAGTAAAACAACTAGCACCATCAGAGAAGAAACTCGGCCCATCTTCAGAATCACCACCAAAACTCGAGCTCAAACCATTACCCAACACTTTAGAATATGCGTTTTTTGGAGAAGAAAGCACTCTGCCAGTAATCATTTCATCATCCGTAATTGACGAACAAAAAGGTAAGTTGTTGGAAGTTTTGAAAGTGCACAAAGGAGCATTATGATGGACCATAGTAGACATAAAAAGTATAAACCCAGTGGACTGTGTGCATTACATTTACCTTGATGAAAATGTTAAACCTACCAGGAAAATGCAACGTCGGTTGAACCCTAACATGAAAGAAGTTGTTAGAACTGAAGTCCTTAAACTATTAGACGCAGGTATCATTTACACCATTTATGATAGTTCATAGGTCAATCTTGTGCAAGTTGTCCTTAAAAAGTCAGGAGTCATAGTAATTACCAATGCTAAAAATGAATTAATACCCATTAGAGTGACTACAGGATGGCGTGTATGTATTGATTATAGAAAGTTGAATTTCTGTCACGCGTGAAGACTATTTTCCTTTACCATTTATCGATCAAATGCTTGATAAATTAGCAGGTCATGAAGTTTATTGCTTCCTAAATGGCTACTCAGGATATAATCAGATTCCCATAGCACCAAAAGATTAAGAGAAGACTACTTTCACTTACCCTTTTGGTACTTTTACATATAGGAGGATGTCATTTAGATTATGTAATTCACCTACTACATTTCAACGATATATGTTAAGCATTTTTTCTAATATGGTTGAATGATTTCTTGAAGTCTTTATGGATGATTTTTCTGTTTTTGGTGATTCATTGGATCAATGTTTATATCATCTAACACTAGTTCTGCAGAGTACATAGAGAAGAATTTGGCCCTAAATTGGGAGAAATGTCATTTTATGGTAAAACAAGGCATTGTTCTCAGTCACATCATTTCGCGCAAAGGTTTTGAGGTTGGTAAAGCCAAGGTGGATCTCATTTCCAATCTTAACTATGCAATAAAAAACCATTTTATTCTTTTCACAGCAAAAAAAAAAATTATTTGTGCTCATACTACTAATGAGTTACTTGATCTGTTACAAGCTTATAGACCATAGCTAGATCCCAAAACTCTTGTGTTGAAATGGCCAACTAATGATGGTAACAGTAGTCGTAGTAAGAAGTGCAAATTAGATTTAACTCTTCGCTTGTAAATATTTTCTTCTGTGATGCAGCACTCAGGTGATGTCTTCTAAACCTTTTTTTTTTTCTTTCAAACATTGAGGACAACGTTTCATTCTGGTTGGGATGAGGGAATAGTTGACAATTGTAGAATATCTCAATCTTGGTGGAGTTTCTACTGATTTTTGTTGTAGAGACTAACCGTGGCTAAATTTTTTAGTCGAAGATGGCTGAATATGGAGTATAGTGACTCTAGAAATGCATATTTAAAAAAAATTTCAATTTTTTTTAAAAGCTTTGACAGTCATTTTAAGTGTAATCTTTCTAACTTCTTTTACCAATTAGTTTTTCTATGTCATTTTCACCATTCTACATGCATAATTTTCATAACTAGAATAGGTTTGGGGGTAGAATTTAAAAAACAAAAATATTTTGTGTGATCCTTTCACATTGGATGACATGATAACTTTCAAATTTTAGTATTTGTATTATCTTTGGTCTTGAGTTATGTTACACAATGTTTGTTACTCTCATGTTGATGTTGGAGACAAATATAAGTTGCTTGAAAGAATGCACATGTCATAATAAATTCCAAGTGATTTTTTGAGTCTGTCATTTTTCTTAGAGACTAACCATTTTTGCCCGTTCTTCATTCAGCTTAGTAGTTTATTGTTTTATACATTATCTCTAGATTTTCTTTGAGTTAATGTTCTCTAAAAAAAAATTAGTGTGTATTGCTACATCTGAAAGTCTATCTAACTAGTAGATATGAAAAATTATTTACAACCCTAAAAGATGACGAAAGGTCATCTTTGGTCCGTTTGAGCATTTCCAGCCAACCCTATTAATATGTATCCATAGTCAACTCCTTTGAGCCTTAAAAAAAAAAAGACTTTTTTATTTAGTAACCTATTATCTTGTCCCACTCCAATATAGAGTATCACCTTGTATTTTATATCTCCCATCACTCATTTATATTTGAATATAGAGATAATTTTACATTCATGAAAAAAGTGCTATAAAAAAATAAAAAATAAAAATAAAAAAAAATAAAAATAAAAAAAAAATTTATATATATAAATAGACAAATAAAATAATAAAAAAAGAGAAAAAAAATAAAAAAAAGAAAGAAAAAAAAAAAGAAAAGAGAATTCAAGTGAACAGCACCTAACAATCTCCAAAGTCCTCTATTTTTTAAACATATTTTTATTTTTCCTATTATCTCTTCTTTGTTAGCCACGTCCCTAGCCTACGTTACGTTCTAATAAAAGTCATTCTTGATTTTAGGGAACTATAGTCTGAAATAGAAACTAGTTATATGGGCTGAAAAGATGTGGTAATGCATATTAAAAAAATGAAAAAAAAATGATTGATGAATACATTGGTTTGATTAGCATTTTATTTGAATTAAGATCGTATTATTTCTAAACTAAGGGCATATTTCTGTCATCTTGGTGAGAGTGTGTGATATTACTTCTTTATTAGTTTTTCTCAATTTACAATTCACTGGAGTGATTATTTTTTAGTTTAATTTCTTTGTGAGAGTATCACTACTACCGGTGAGATTTTAGGGTTTGACATGTCAATCTTGAAAGTGACTTGATTACTATAGCTGTGACAAAGTTTTTTGGACTGATTCATGTGGAGAGTTGATGTGGGGATGATATTTCTTTAGACTGGAGATAATGCTTATACTTTTATTTGATTGTTATCATTAGCCTGATTGAATAAATACGACTGTTTTTTTAAAAAAAATAATCATTTTGGTTTGAATTTTTTTTTTGCTTAATTTGCTAGGGACTAGCAACAAGCTAATTTATAATGGAGAAAATCGTCATTTTACACTCCAAGTCTCACTAACATCCCTACTTTTATGTCTTTAAGTCCCTTGTGATTTAATTATGTATGTTTTATTTTAATTAAGTATTTTATGTATTCTAGGGGACATCATGGTCATTTCATAATGAACGAGAGATCAAATAGCAAAACGGACAACAACTTTGAATTCAAGACAGTTAAAAACCTTAGGAGGAGCCTAAAAAGATAAGTGGCATTGTTCACATGTACGGCACTATTCATGGCACTGTTTATATATACAGTACTATTCACATATAATGTACGATGATGTAGTACTATACGATGACGTGGCAGCATTCGATTTGATGAATGATATGACATTGACTGCTTATATGGCATTGACTGATGATGTGGTATTGACTGATGACGTGTCATGATCCTATTGGACTAAAATGCTTATGTGGCGTTGACCGACGACGTGGCAGTATGTTAGTGGACCGAAAAAATATGTGTACAATATATGTATATACACGGAATGATAGTCCTGATGATATGTTCTATCCAATTAGAACTTGCCACGTGTCACAATCCTGAGCGTCCAGATTGTTTTAATCTGATGACCATTATTTACTCATTGAATCTATAAAAAGATGGCTCCCCCCCCCCCAAATTTGACACTCCTGAATCCATTTTTAAGCTCTATTTTCTGTAATTCCTCCTCTATCTTGTATTTTTTACATATTTTAATAAAATTCTCATTTTACTCCTAGTTTAATTATGAATAGCTAATTTTCTTTCAAGCTTGGGTTGAAGGTGAAGTCTCAACATACTCTATGGGCTTAATTTGGTAAATTTATTTTTTCTTCCCTTTGATTTATGTGGATGTTTTAACTTTTTGTTGACAAATAGTAATAATCTTGTTTAGATATTGGATGATATAATGGTCTCCCTAGTGCAAGGTTATTACTATTTGGCACGGTAAGCACTTAGCACCATATCTATTAAAGTGAGGTTCATGAGAAGTAAAAAATCTCCCTTTATGATTTAATTGGCACTAATAAGGAATGTTAAGCCAACAGTACATGTTACTGTTGAATACAGATCCAGAGACCCAAGCACTTTATTTTAATAGTTTATTCCCGCCACTCTAATTTAAATCATAAGATAGCCTGCGTCGTTTTTATCTAACCACCTACTCAAAAAATTAATTCTACAAGTAATTAAAATTCACCTCCTCGTAGGATCAACACTCATCACCGTTGATTTATTCTACAATAGATTTGTACGCTTGCAAGTTTAATAAAATTTACACAACACCCTTCTCCCCAAATTGTTTTCTAACCTATCCTATCTATCAAAATACTAGTAAATCAAAGGTTAAACACCATAATCCTAAAACACACATCAACACGCATGCACTAATCAATCATAAACTAAAGCCAAAAAACATGGAAAATGAAAAATAAAGGTTTTTTTTCAGAAACTAAAAATTAATGCAATCACGCATTTGCCAAAAAAATTAAAAAGAGCAGAAAAGAAAAGAGAGAGACAATAGAGGACCTAAGATACCTGCTAGCAGTCAAAGGTCATTGAAAATTGCCAAGAAGAAGTCAAGGTTTGTAGAAAATCACCGATAGTCTTTGAAAAACATTGAAGTTAGTCTTTGAAAAACATTGAAGGAGAGCTGTACCAAAGGGAAAAAAAAAAGAGAAATCTTTTGAGATTTCATAAAAAAAAAAAAAAAGGAAAGAGAGTGGATCCATTAAGGATTCCAGCCAAAAAAGGGAGAGGAGGAACAAAAGGGGGTGATAACTACAGTAACCAAGGGATGACACGAACAAGAGAACCAAATTCAAAGCCCACACAAAGACCAGGAAGGGGAAACTAAGGCCACTACTATAACGAGTAGACAAAAGGGGATTTTATAGGGATTTCTTGGTAAGAGGAAGAGTAAAGGAAATAGAGGACAAAGATAAAAGAAATGGAGAAGATGAGAAACGTCAGGACAGTTGGTTCTAAGAGAAATTCTTAGGGATTTCAAAGGCAAAAGAGAATAAATGAGAGAGAGAAAAGGAGATAGAAAGATGAAATTGAGTTGTGTTTTAGGAAAGTTCTCCCTTTTCACTGGTACTAAGGCATAAATAGCAAAGAAGACCACGTGCCTAATTAGAATGGGAAAGGATGGGAAACATTTTAAAGATCAAAGTGCAAGCAACAGTAACATGTCAAACAATTATTCTTGTTTAAAATTTAAAATAAAGAGACAAAGGATGGGAAATGTGGCCATGACAGTTACCAAATAAAAAAGGGCTACCTCTTGGAATTTAAAAAAAAAAATGACAGAAGAACCAGTGACAAAAAGAACAATTTTTTACCTAAGAATGTATAAGGTCAACCCAATAAGATGGTAAAATAGAGTACCTCTTACCCAATCCGCTGTAAAGGCGAGCCAAATGTTGCTAAGTGTCATTCGCACTTCTTCAATGAGTTTCTTTTGACTTAAATACTTTTGCCATAAAGAAACTAAGGGGTGATGCTTGGAGAATAAATAGAAAATTAAAACTAAAGTGCCATGTGTCGATGAGAAGGTTTTGTGACCATACGCAATCCTTGTAAGGTACTTAACCTATACCAAGTACACCTGGTAATTGATCTAGTACAAAGGGTACACTATGACAGAATAAAGATGATAAAGAAAAATCTGCAAAATATCAAGCATATGAAAGATCTCCATTGTCCACAAAAAATATTTAATTTTGAAAAATCAAATAAGAAATATTTTATAGGAAAAGAAGGGACAACTTACTGTCACACTTACAAAAAACAAAGGACAGCACACCAAAGGGAATGTTCCTCAATTGTCAGGCCCAAAAGCTATCAAGACAACCTCTACAGAGTTGTCCAGGACCACACTGTAGCATACACCACATGCACTACCACCAAATAACGTCCTTTTTACTCCCAAAGCATGCTCCCAAAAGCCCAAAAATCATGATAAAGGTGCAAAGATGATAAAATCTTGAAAAGGGAGCCAAACCTATACTAGAAAGGTGCCACATGGTAGCGCAACCAAGGTACTTCATATATAAAGCACCCTAAGGTTCTATTTTTCTCATATACACACAAACACTAACTCTCTACCAAAAAAACTAAGGTTTTTTTCAACCTCTAGCCTCCATTTTAAAGAGCTTACAAGCTCTCAACACCTCAAATAGTTCAAGTAGCTACCTTGAGCATCAAAGTATAGTCTTCGGCCATAGCCGGCTCTAACTCTAACCTCTTTTCATTGTTTTACAAGCCAAAAGGCTTTCTTTCAAGCTCTCACACTCTAGATCTAACCTCTCATCATTATCATCCCTCTTCCACTCTTCTTCATCTCCTTTAAACCTCAGAACAGGCCATACACTTCGACTAAGTAAAGTACCCTATATTTCAAAAAATAAATTCATTGTTTTATAAGTTTTCCACTTTTCAATTGCAACTATTGTTATTAAAAACCTATTTACATGAGCAAATAGTAAGTTTAGTATATAAAAGTTAGACAACAATATATTCAAGACACAAACAAAGTTAGTTAAGTTATTTAATTGTCACAGGACTATTTCTATTTTGTATTTGTAAGACTTTTTGTAATTGTTATTTTTTAAATTCAATATCTTCTTTATTATTTACTAGTTTATATGTCAACAAAAAAATAAATAAGAAAAAAATTATTTATTTTATAATAAGAAAACAAATAAATACCCATTATTATTATTTTATAAAAAAATAATTATCAAAGAGTAAAAAAGACATCTTTAACAGAGTAAAACAAAAAATATTCATTATTAACAAAGAGTAAAAGAGACAACATTTCTTGTTATTTTACTCGCAAACAAACAATAAAGAATGAAATATACAGACGCCTTTTCAATTTTATGGATGTTGTCTTTTTTGTTCTAGACCACAATTAAAAACTTCTTCTCTTGAGGACCACAACTTATACACCTAGAATTTGCATAAAAAAAGAAATAATAACTCAAAGTTCCAATAAAGAGAATGTGGTTAAATAAAAGAAGATTGAAACTTTATTTCTTCTTGACAGTTACGAAGAGGAAGAAAACAAGTAGAGAGAAAGATAATGCTAGAAAGTGAAAAAGTAAGATTAGGTAACTTTACCAAATGGTAAAGTTTTGTCTTACTAGTAATTAAAATGTTATTTTCTATCAATTGATAATTTAGAGCTTTTTTTTTCGTTCTTCCTTTTTTTTCGCTGGCAAAAGAGTTTTTCATTGGTTGAAAATAATAAATAATTTGAATGTGTTTATTACATTTTATTTGAAAAAATTATTTGTGGTAGAAAAAAATTATTTACATTTTATACAAAAATAATTAATGGTTTAATAGGATAAACTCAATTATTATATGAATAACTACTATTATTTAAAATTGGTTACTTTTTTTATTACTTTTTCTTTATTTGAAAGGCTTTGTTATTACTATAGACATAAAAGAAATTATAAATATAAACATTTTTCACTTATGGTAAATTATTTCATAGTTGAAAACAAATGACAACAAACTAGAAAATGTTTTGCTGCATTCTTAACAGCAACATGCTTAGATTGTATGTTGTCATTTGTCCTATCGAATCTGCCACAATAAAAAAATGTTGTAATTAATAACGCACGATCTTAGAACATTGTTAAATATTAGATTTTACAACACGCACAACATGCACGTTGTTGAATTCTTGTTGCTATATCTCTTTTTTCTTATAGTGGGTGTAGATATAGTCTTCGAGACCTTTCTTAAACTTCTCAATCAAATGCTCTTCTCTTGTAGGCTATGAAGAATCAATGATGTTAAGTGATGCTGCGGGATTAATAGAAAATGAAGCACGAGGGTTAGATCCTTGGCCAATATAACTAGCTAAAATAAGTGTGCTTTTGGTATTTACCACTACAAGCAAAGCCAAGATGATGAAACTAAGTCTCGTTGGCATTTTTTTATTTTTTAAGTGAATTTTAAAAAATTTTAATAGAATTAAAAGAGATATGTAACAATCAAAAAGGCATCAGCCTCTATTTATAACAATGAATATTGGGAAATGAGCTATAGAGACTTCAATGGAATTAAAAGATTCCATAAATGAGGATTAAATAAATTACATTGTGTTTGTTTTCATTAATTACTAATTTTCATATCTTATTGCAGTATGAAGGCAATTTCAGCATACATTTAATTAATTTTATCATTCTTAGTGTTACTATTTCGTTTAGTTTATTATTAGATTTTTCTTCTTTATATCAATCATAAAGCTATTTTTTCTACTATATAAAGATATTTCTATAAGCCACATTCTCCAATGAAATTAACCACATCCTATTTTAAGCAAGCCATTGATGCAATACAATGCTATATATTTGCATGGATATACAGTAAAGCTTCTATAAATTAATAATGTCATAATCATACAATGTGTATTAATTTAAAGAGATATTGATATTAATTAATCAATAAATTATCTAAGAGATTAGGTTTTATAATTCTATGGTCACATTCATATTATAAATCAATAATTTGCTAAGCTCACAAACATAATCGTTATGATATGTTACTTATTTTTTTCTTGTAATCTAAATATAGTTGGATCTCATGTATAATTTTACTTATTGCTTGTTGAATTCTAAATTGCAAGGATTTTGAATTTTTTTTTTTGCAAAGTTTAATCTATATTTAGCATATTAATTTGTTTTTAATTGTATGTACACTCTATAAATAAATAGATTATTAATTTATTGATTAATTAATATCGGTATCTCTTTAAATTAATAGATTTTGTATGATTCCAACATTATTATAAAGGTTTAACTGCATATGCATGCAAATATTTAGCATTGTATTGCACCAATGGCTTGTTTAAAATATAAGATGTGGTTAACTTTATTGGAGGATGCGACTCATAGAAACATCTTTGCATATTAAAAAAATTGCTTGACTATTGATATAAAGAGAAAAAAATCTAATAATAAACTAAACAAAAAAATAACACAAAATATGATAAAAAAGAATTAAATATATGTTGAAATTACCTTCATAATTCAACAAGATAATAAAATCAATAGTTAAGGCAAACAAATGCATCATAATTTATTTAAGCTCATTTGTGCAATCTTTTCAATTCCATGAAGGTCACTGTAGCTCATTTCTCAATATTTTTTCATATAAATAGAGGCTTATGCCTTTCAAATTCTCACACATCTCTTTTAATTTTAACTAAGCTATTTACGATTCAATTAAGAAATTGAAAAATGTTGAAGAGTCTTAGTTTCATCATCTTCACTTTGATCATAATGGCAAACACTAAAAGCATGCTTATCCAAATGCTTCATTTTCTATTACTTAGGGCTTACAAGTGAAGAGTGTTTGATTGAGAAGTTTAAGAAAGCTTTCGAAGACTATCTCAACCCCTTCCCCCATGGAGGATGCAAAGGATTTTGTTAATCAGTTATTTCTTTTATTCTTGTATGAGTGATTTTGCAATAATGATCAATTGTAGTGAAATTTGAACAGTTTTTAATAAAAGAAGAAGAAATTAATTCATTATTAGTATGTAATGTTATGTCATATGTATTTTAGGTATGTATCTGATGCTGCTTTCTTGTATATATATCGTTGAATCAATCTACGAGAGAGAAATCTGTTGAAACAATAATAATAACCCTGCGATCATAATTACAATGTAATACCATATGTAATATTTAAATTTTAAGTCTATTTTCTTTTAGGGTAAGGCTATTTACATCTTATTTTAATGAAATCTTTTATTACAAAAATGTCTACTTTAATTTAAAGGTAAACTTCATTTTGTGTCCTGAGAATATTCATTTTATCCCTAAAAATGTGAAAAAATTAATTTACCCTATTTCCTGTTGAGAAAACAAATAAAAAATTCATCAATATGCCCCCAATTTATGCTCATCTTCTGAACAAAATTAGGGTGAATTAAGGTGTTCATGTTTTTGAAGGGTATATTGAAGATTGTTATTAGGAAGGTGATGATTTGAAGTTTACCCCAATTAATGAAACAAATTTTTGAAATACTAACTAAGCTACCCAAACGGGGGGTGAATTGGGTTCTTAAAATTTAAACAAATAAAACCACACAGCAATTTAAATTAATGTTTTAATAAAATTAAAAACAATAATTTTAAAAATGCTCGAAATTAAAAGGATAAGGGAAGAGAGATCAAACACGCAATTTTTTACATGGTTCGGCCCAACCGTGCATACGTCCACGCCTCCAAGCTCACCAAGCTTGAGGATTCCACTAAGAAAGCCTCCAAGGCTTCAACAACACTTACAATTGACTTCAAAGGTGTCAATGAACCTTTACAACAAGATATTATTCTCAATCTCTTAACCCAAGTGTATCCCAACAATTACAATCACTCAAAAACAAAGATTATAATCAACCAATCTCTCACAC
The DNA here is from genome assembly GCA_030449905.1 of Luvunga scandens. Classification (NCBI taxonomy): domain Eukaryota; kingdom Viridiplantae; phylum Streptophyta; class Magnoliopsida; order Sapindales; family Rutaceae; genus Luvunga; species Luvunga scandens. The sequence goes on along the minus strand of JASUUG010000459.1, from coordinate 22,307 downwards.
AATGTATATGATTACAATTGAAATCTCAACATGTGAATCAATGAAATAAAAATAAGTTTAAAGCCCAATTATGTATGTTTTCTCAGTAGTAAGCTCAATGACAACTCTTTGATCTCAGTTGATTTGAATTTGATTGAACTATTTTATAGTTGGAGCTGAAAACTATCCATTGTTGACTTTCTGAAAATAATCAGATTGCCATTTGTTGCTGTCGGTTAACCGTTTTGACTTGTCCAGATAACCGTTGTGCTTAGATTTTAAATAAACGTTTTACTATTTGAGGTTATCGGATCGCTGTTTATTTCTAAAATCTTGCAAAACAAACTTACATATCCGTTTTTGCTAAATAGTTGAAGATTAGAAAACTTTCTCTTTGCTGTAAATTATCTGTTCGCTGTTTTTCAATTAACGGTTCACCTTTAATTTCTAGAATCTTGTCAAAGCAAGTCTAGCTTATTAGAAAACTCTCCCTTTTCTATAAATTATATGTTTACCGTTTGTACTAAACAGTTCACCGTTAGTACTAAACGGTTCACCGTTAGTACTAAACGGTTCACCGTTAATTTCTAGAATCTTGTCAGATAAATGGTTCAGGATTAAGAAGACAATTTCCTGTCTGTAAATTATCAGTTCACCGTTTATAAGATAAACAGTCTATCGTTAATTTTCAGATTCTATATTTTGACAACTTTTGTTTAGAAAAAGATTTTCCAACTCAAATTAACGATCATTAAGCTTCTTTAAACATGTCTATGGCTTTAAAAAATTCATTTTAATAGCCCCAACATTTTAATCAAGAATATATAAGTTTTGTTATCATCAAAATCAATATTATAAGATTAACAATTTTTCCATATTATTTGTTACACATATTTGCCACATAGATATATGTCTACGTTAAATCAATCTTTAGTCATCAACTTTCAGATAGGTGTAAGATACTGAAAATATAATATTTTGATGATCTATTCAAAGATGTAACAATGATACAAATTAAGTTGCTAAATTTCGTTATACGAATGGATTGATTAGATAAAAGTATCATAGAGTCTACACAGCTATTTTTTTATAATTGCTTTTACATTTTAACCAATCTATGTATTGCACATAAGTTGCTAACTCAATTCTTAGGAATATTTATTTGTATCATTGTTATTAGGGCAATTATCAATCATATACTTTTAGTTTACTCCGTTATCAAATTTACTATAAAACTTTCAGGGTATATCAGTCATACACCCTAAGTTGACAAAAGCTATCTGCTGACCACCAAACTGTTAGCTACCGTTTGAAAGTTAACGGACTTATGGTGAATTGACAATTTTACCCTTAAAACTTAAATTAAAGGAAAATTATCACTTATATACTCTTAAATTCTCTTATTATCACTTATATACCTTTAAATTCTCTTATCATCACTTGTATACCCTTAAATTATCACTTGTATCATATGAAAAGACCAAATTACCCCTCTGACGTCATCATATTTAAAGGGCAACTAACAGTTTGGTGGATGGCAGATATATTTTGTCAACTTATGGTGGACCATTTATATACCCTAAAAGTTTTGTAGTAAATTTGATAACGGAGTAAACCAAGGGTATACGATTGATAATTTCCCATGTTATTAAATATGTATAGTGAATTGGCTATGTAAGCACGGCATGGCACAATTTGAGATAGATCTAAATTCGATGTGAAAAAGCCTATTTCAAAATTTATGACATAATCTTAGTTGAGTTGGTCTAAATTCTGAATAGAACTGAATATTTAAATCTGAATATATGTTTGTTTTTTGTATGAATTACAAAAAATAAATATTAAGCCTTTTGTTTTTTAACTTCAAAAATTTGAAAACCAGTATTTTTACATTTTGTACTCTTACAAATTATAAATGTTAAAAAAAAATAAACATCTCAAAGAACCTAAATAAGATAATATATTATCATAACATAAATCATATTCAATTAAATAAAATCCTTTATATTCTAAATTAGTAGACGTTAGTCAATTTATTGTAGTTTATAATGTTTTATGTGAAAAATATTCATAAGAAATTATTAAGGTAAGTAATGCTAATTTGAAGAAAATAAAAAGACAAAAATAATAATAATCTACCACTATATTATCACAAGTTATAAAAATGTGTAATAATGTTAATTATTAAATTTTATTTAGGTAAGGATGAAAATTAATGAATTAGATACGGATATTTTTTAGAATATCTTTTAATGATATTATTCAGATTTTTTAGATTAAAGAAAAAGTTAAAAAAAAAACTAGGTTGATAATTTAATGACTTAATAACTAAAAATTTTCGTTAAGTTGAAAAAATAAATAAACTTAATAACTTAACTTATTGAAATTAAGCCACTTAAGTAATTAAGTCAAAAAAACAAACATTCTCTAAATCTAATAGGTATCATACTGAGCTTTAGGTCCTTGTAGGCTTATTCTGATTTATTTATCAATCAATTTGTTACTCAATCAATTAAAAAAGAAGAAAACAATCTGAGGCTCTTAGGTCTCAGCGCAACATTGTTATTTTGGTTAAAAAAAACAAAGAGTAATAATATTTGATCCCGCCTTTCAATTAATCCTATTTGTTTCTAAGATTACCTTTGTTTAAAGTTTTTTTTTTTTTTGTCTCTCTCACAACCACCACAACCACCACCTATCTTTATTGCCATCAATTCAAATAGCATTTCAACAAGACAAATTGATAAAAATTTCTACATAATGATCTAGATCATTGTGGCAATGGCTTACAATTTGAAAAAAAATAAATAAATAATTGTAACATATTTTTATATGTAATAAATAAGGAAATAATAATTAATAAGAAAGTAAATTTAAGAGAGAGAAATAATGAGCCTTAATTCTTACTTTGTATTGAATGAAGATATAATAAAAATGGAATGCCTTTCACTTAAAATCTCATGGCTATTTATATTGAAAGCTCTTATCAAGTTTAACTTGTAAAATGAATGAATGGTAGGCTCATTAAATTTAAGCCGTAAATGAACTACATTAAAGTGGAAGTGAATCCATTATTACACAACACTTCCCCTTAGATGTCTACTACTTTAAGATAATCATAAAATGACATTAGATGTACTATAATAATTACCTCATGAAAGGCTTAACTAGTAAAAGCCCAGTAGGAAAAACTTGTAATAGGAAAAAAGAGTATAGTGCACATGTGTCTAGTTTCTATAGAAGTTCTTCCTTGAGATAGTTACACTCCCCTTAATAAACCGCTTCCCCTCAAAACAACAAATATCAATTTGATAATCTACTAAGTCAATGCATGCCAACAGTTTTGACCAACTTCTTAATGTTGAAGTGGGCAAAGCTTTTGTAAAACAATCTATAAAATTATCACTGGAGCATATTTGCTAACATCAATTTTCATGCTCTACTAAAGCTTATGAGTGTAGAAGAACTTTGGTGAAATCTTCATGGTTCTATGCTCCTTGATATATCCTCCTCTAACTTATTTAATACAAGCTACATTGTCTTCAAATATTATTGTTGGAATTTTTATAACAGAAGTTAGATTACATGTGCTCTGAATATGATCGATAAAAGACTATAGCCATATGCATTTCCTACTTACTTCATGTACAGCAAGAATATTTGAATGATTAAAGAAGGTGGCAATAAAAGTTTACTTCATAAATCGCCATGAAATTGTTGTATTATTATATGTAAAAACATATCTTGTCTGTGAGTGAGCTTTATAAGGATTAAGAAGATACTTGCATTTACATAACCAATAAGACCTTGATTTTTCTATTAGCTTGTTTGAACAAAATAATCCCAAGTTTGTCTCACTACAAAGATAACAGGAAATATATTTAATGCCATTCTAGTATCTTCGAGTTGGTGCAAAGCTAAATCTTGCCAATAAGTTCAGTGAGAATGAAATGTTTGGCCTAATGAACTGAGCTATATACAGTAACACACCTATAGCATTCAAATACGATGCTTCTGAAGCTACTATCTCTTCATCATCTTTTTTAGGGTGGAACAAATCCTTTTTAGGGTCAAGGGATCGGATCACCATAAGAGTACTTAATGAACGAGTATTATCCATTCTGAAACGCTTTAAGTTTTTCTCAATATAGGCAAAGTGATGAATAAGCATTCCATTGGTGTTATGCTCAATTTGCAGGCCGAGGCAATATTTTATTTTTCCTAAATCTTTTATCTCAAATTCTCTTTTTAAATATTCAACAATTTTTATGAGCTCTTCGAGAGTTCCAATTAAATTCATGTCAATCATATATATTGCTATAATAGTAAATCTAGATTTAGATTTTCTAATAAATACGCATGGGCTTCTTTTATTTAATATTCACTCAAACTATTATTCCACGTATGCTAAAATTGTTTTAATCCATATAAAGATCGTTGTAGCTTGATTGAATACAAACTACGATCACTTGATCTATACGCTTCAGACATTTTAAATCCTTCAAGGATTTTCATATAAATATCAAAATCAAGTGACCCATATAAATATGTTGTCGCTACATCCACGAGATGCATACCAAGGTTTTCTGAGGCTATCAAACTAATTAAAAATTGAAACCTAATGATATCCATCACCAGAGAATATGTATCCTCGTAATCAATATCATATCTCTGTAAGAAACCTTATGCAAATAGTTTCACTTTATATCTTGTGATTTTTATTATATTTACTATGTTTCCTTATAAATACCTATTTGTAGCCAACAGGTTTGACATCCTCAAGTATCTACACTATAGGTCTATGTAATTCATGTTTAGTTAGAGAAGCCAATTCTAATGAAATTACTTTTATGCATTAAGGCCAATCATGTCTTCGTCTACATTCATCATTAGTTTGCATATCATGATCATTTACCATTTGAGTAACTACTGTAAATGCAAACATATCATTGATGATAAATCATAGACATTTTTTTATGTCAAGCCACTTTAAGTACTTATGCCTCATCTTGGGCAAGTACCTCTTCAAGAGATTTTTCATTATGCCTCATCTTGGGCAAGTACCTCTTCAAGAGATTTTTCATGGTGTTTAGTCTCATAAAAGACTAAGCACCTTTAAAAATATTAACTTGAGCATAGTCAGCACAAATCTAATTAGTTATAGATTCATTTGCTTCTTCAGGAGTTACTATCACTTCAGGGACTTATGTCTCTTCAGGGATCATTAGTTCATCTAGAACTAGTGATACACATAATAAGGGCATATTTATAACTCAAGCTTAATTTTCAGCAAGATCCTAATTTTTCATTCTCCTCTTCCAGGAATCATTGTCTTTGAAACCAAGTGATCTGTCATGTTTTTAACGTGTAATAGATAATTCCTTAGCTGCTTTTGCACTTGCTTGTTCTGCAGGAACAATCACCTTGGTTAGTGTATTAGCAGTTATAATATGTAACTTGGGCACTTTTACTAAATTTGCATCTGGTAATTGGTTTGCAATTTACTGAGAATGTACCATTCTTCGTACTTCATTTTCATATTGATTAGTACGAGGATCTATACGAGACAAAGTGAAAAACTTTTCAAGAAAATTATTTCCTTACTTCAACAGGCTTTTTATTCCCCAATGATAAAAAAGAATTGTCTCTTAAAAAGACAATCCGCAAAACTTGTGGTGAAAAGATCACTTAACAGAGGTTCAAAATATCAACATTATAAAATGATGCAATCAATCATGCAAATTCATTATTGCATATGTATAACAAACAAATATGTTACCACCATGTAGATGCATTATTCAAAATCATAAAGTAATAAAATAACCCACTATATGGATTGATTAGTCCACATATATCTCCCTCAATTCATGACCAACCTTAAAAGTGGATGGTTTGACCACAAATTTTCCTTGTAAACAAGCAATACACACAATCTCATTGGACAATAAAATCTTCTGGTTCTTAACGAGTACCCATGAGGATTTTCAATAATTCTACATATCATTGTAGATCTTGGGTGTTCAAGGCAATCATTCCACAATATAAATGTTTTGGGGAAATGAACTTCTAGTTCATTACTGCATACTTATAATAAACCTAGTTGAGAAGAATTTATAGCTTATCTAATATGTATTTAATGCCTTTATAGTATTGGTACTTGAATCTCAATATGATATCCATTTCAGCGGATACCTTTTAAAATGCAATAGGTTTCTTCTAGATCTGACTTAATATAAGGCATTAAATACTTAATCTTTGCTTTGCTTGCTAACAAGATTATATTTTTTTTTCAAAGAATTTGATTGATTATAATTCTTTTGGAGTATTCAATCAAGTCTGGAGGACCAAATATAATTTATACCTTTTGCTTCAAACAATATTAACAGGATAATATCAATATAGGTGGAATTATTGAAATAGTAATATATTTTAATATAATAATAAGTAATAAAAGAAATGATAACGACTATGAAGATGATAACCATATTTCTTTTCATAAGTTCTAATGCTTATATTCACTTTAGGAAATGATAAGTTTTTCACATGATTTTATTATTTGTCATCATCTTTTCAACTGTGATAAAGTATTGCCATATCATACTCTTTCATGTATTTAGAACTTTAGGTCGCAAATCTTGAACTTTAGGTTCTATATTACAATTTTCAAACTTCAGGTCCAAAATTTTTGTGATAATGAATAATTACCATATAAATAAATAGTATTACATACATATTCTAAAATTTATGGTTCAAATATACCACCTAAAACATATGTTGGATCTTCAAGTCTATAATGTTAAAACTTCAAGTTCATATACATATATACATAATTGTTTCAAATCCACAGATCTTAAAATCATAACTTTTAGATCATGTACGTATGATTGTAGAATTATAACTACAAGTTCTAATCTAATAATCAAGAACTTCAAGTCCCAATTTAAATTTCGGAACTTCAAGTTCCAAAGTTACTAACAATAACGCAATGTTAGTATTTGTACCTTTATTACAAACTTCAGGTCATAACACAATTATTATGAGGGTCCGGTTGTTTGTCTTTTTCTTACTTTGTTTTTTATAAAATTTTATTGAGGCCCCTTGCACTCTGCTTTATTTATATTTTATTTATAAATATTATAAAAAATTAAAATATCAAATTTACCTCTATAATTTTTAAATTTCTAAAATGCCCTCCATTTAATTTAAAAATATAATAATTATTAAATGGATTATAATTATAATTATTATATTATTATAATTATAATTATAATTTTAAATAGATTATTATTATTATTAACTAATTTTTTAATAATAATAATAATAATTAAAATACATAATAATAATTATGATAAAATTTAATTAAGATTTTTATAGTAATTTGTTATAGTTTAACTCATTACGATTTTGATTTTAGGACAAAATAAACCATCAATAGCAATATAGCTCATTCTAACTACAATTCCTCTAATTCAAGTAAATAAATTATTCTGATTTTAATTCTTCATTTTGATTTTAGTTATTCCAATTATAACTCATTATAATTTCAATTAATTTCGATTCCCATTTAGTGATTGCACTATAAATTGTAAATATTTCATATTTTTTTCCCATTTCTTCTTCTCCTCTCTCACTCTCTTTCTCTGTGATGAGTTTAATAGTAGTTTTAATTGTCGATAAAGGTTGCTGATGAAGAAAAATTAATAGTGGAGAGGGATGGATTCAAAGGGAATTTATTTTTTATTTTGTTAATTCTTTTATCATGAAAATATTAAATATTATAAAATGATATTACAAAAAAGATGAATGGTAGTATCCTTAAAAATTTTGTTGATGATGAGTAATAGAATATGAGATGTCGTAATTCTTTAAAAGAGGGAATCTCTTTTTTTAGTACTAATTTAAGTATATTTTTATCTTTTTATTAATATTAGTGTGTTATGATAACTAATGTGTGGTATCGTGTAAACAGAAACTCTTTGAACACTTACAAAAAAATAATAAACGAAAAAGAGTATAAGAAGATAAATTGAATTTCTATGGTATAGGTAAGTAAAACGTTTTATAATATTTATGAATAAATTATAAATTAAATTATTATTATTATTATTATTATTATTATTATTATTCAAAAATTAGTTATTAATAATAATTATTGTTAATTATTGTTGTTAACACTTTAAATAAAAATTATTATTAATTATTGTTAATATATTAATTAATTATAATACCTTTTTTGTTGTTAATAATAATAATAATAATTCATTTAAAATTATAATTATAATTATAATTTTATAATAATTATAATTATAATCTATTTAATAATTATTATATTTTTAAATTAAATGGAGGAAATTTTAAAAAATTAAAAATTATAGAAGTAAATTTGATATTTTAAAAATTTATGAATAAATTTAAAAAATTTCATAATATTTATAAATAAAATATAAATAAAATAGTGTGTAAGGAGCCTCAATGTAAGTTTACAAAAAACAAATTCAAAAAAAGATAAACAACTGTAACTTAGGCGGCGGATCCGTATTAAGAATGAAATTAAATACATATAGGCTATGACGTAATCTAAATAACTGTTAGGGATCTAAAATACATTACCTCCACGCATGAAACTGCAAAAGTACTCTTAAGTTAAAATTATGAAAATACCCTCGAAATTTGAATTACCAAAAATGCCCTCACCGAACAACGTTGACCGAAAATCAATCGGTGGTGATCGAGAAGCTTAGGATAGAAGCTTCACACTACACTAAATCCAATTGTGCCGGTCTGCGCGCACTGACATTGGTGGATCGGGCTCCAACAGTCGTGAAACTTTGGTGGCTTGATTGGCGGCAAATCGACGACTTCTGGAGATGGCTAACGGTCGGATTTTGAACAAGACAACGTGAGGAGCCCAAGTGACAGTGTGGCCGACATTCGGCAAAATAGTGATGATTTAAACCAGCTTCAATTGTGGCTCTGTTCGCAGGTTCATGCGACGGCTTCTGGCCCTTTTCTGGCAATGGTGATGTTGTGGGGATGTTCGGTGCCATATGAGGATCTGATCAGTTCCCTCCGTTGCTGGTGACGTGGTCAGATTTGTGAACAGCGACCAGGTTCGAGTTCAGGTTTAACCCGACCTTTTGACCCGAATCTCACACTCTAAAACATGAGTTTCCAATGCTGTTTACCAACTCCTCCAAGCTTCGATTGATATGATTTTTATGGCAAGATGCTCAGCTCACCGAGATGTTCATTTGGATATATTACGGTGCTATATCGAAGCATAGTCGTGTTAATAATGTGTAATAAATAAAGTAATAATAATTAATAGGGAAGTAAATTTAAAAGAAAAAAATAATGATTCTTAATTGTTACTTTGTATTGAATAGAGATATAATAAAATGGAGTGCCTTTTAGTTATAATCTTATGGATATGTACAGTGAAAGCTTTAATATGTACAGTGAAAGCTTTAATTTCATTAGCTTTAACTTGTAAAATGAATGAACCATAGGCCTATTAAATTTAATCTATAAATGAACTATATTAAAGTGGTAGTAAATTTACTGTTACGTAATATTATATTATTTTTCCTCTAAGTATATGCATTTTAACTCCTGACAAGTAACAAATTAATAAAACATGTCAAATGAAGTTACATTACTCTCTATACTAATGTCAAATATCCAATATCATCAAGTTGAGTTTCAATATTATAAAACCGACATTTTTTAAAAAAAGTGAAATTTAACATAGATCAAAAGAAAGAAATGGCATTAGTGTTAAAAACACTGAATTTGCAAAAACCATTTATTAAGAAAGAAATTGATATGTTATCCATTCCGAAGGAGTAGATTAGCAAATGATGATATAATTATTTATGAAAGAATTGAAGAAGAGGATGTGTTGATATTGTCTTTGCTATTCTTGTTCGGCTCGATGGCCACCACCACTGTCATAAGACAAGCCAAAAACAACAAAGTAAATGGTAGGGAAGGGATAAGGATACTTTGGTAATAAATTAAATTAATAAAGGAAAATTATCCACCAACTACTTGATTTTTTTCATTTTTTCAAAATTATAATTTTTTTTTTTCTTTTAAATTACACCTTGGTTATAATTTTTTTTATTTTTAAAAGTTTTTATTGATTAAGATTACTTTTGTTTTTAACAAAATAACGATTTTGCCCCCCAAATGTAAAATTACAATTTCATCCTACAACATTAATTTTGGTGGGTAAAACAGTCATTTTGTTAAAAAAACTAACAGAATCTTAACGGTCAACAGACGGAAGTGGATAAATGTAAAGAATTATAACTTCGGGTGTAATTCAAGCAAAAAAAAAAAAGAAATTATATATTTTTTAAAAAGTCCAAAACATTAAGTGATCGGTGGATAATTTCCCTTAATTAAAAAGTGAGGGATGGAAAGATACCTTGAGGAGATCCAATATTGCCACTCGAAAAAGGCCACGTAATGACCAAATCCAAGCCCAAGCTCCATTGGTATTTAATCATTTTTGTGAATTCTTAAATTCTCTCTTAATATCAATTTACATGAATATTCAAAGATTTTATAAATACTTGGTTAATGTAACAAATCCATTATTAAGATTCGTGTAATAATGCAATATGCAAATAGGCAAAGCATTATCTAACATAAATATGGAGACGAAAATGTCATAACTCACAAGAGCATTGAAACAAAATCTAAAAGCATTAATCAAATTGCAATAAAAGCTCAAGATATTATGATCGCTTTGACGTTAATTAATTGATGGTTAGACAATTATGTATATATACAAAGTTTGAGTAAATTAATTGCTCAAATATGGACATTTTAAGCATTTATATTATACGAGTTTGTTTTTCTTTAGATTAAAGCTCATCATGTAATGAAGAACACTTGCATGTTGCACCTTGCTATTAATGCTTGCAACTTCGTAAAGGGGAGATGAATGGAGGCACTTTGTCAAATTCGTTTTTGACTGTACTAACTACCCTTAAGACTTAAGACTTGAGGCCAAAAACTCGGTCAAATATATTTTGATGATGAAACCCAAACAATGCATATAATGTAAGGCTATTTATACTCTAAATAATATTTGAACAATCTAATTTTAGAAAAATATAATTTTATTAAAATATCCTTCGAGTAATTACTCTAAATAATATTTGAACAATCTAATTTTAGAAAAATATAATATTATTAAAATATCCTTCGAGTAATTACTCTAAATAATATTTGAACACTCTAATTTTAGAAAAATATAATATTATTAAAATATCCTTCGAGTAATTACTCTAAATAATATTTTGAACACTCTAATTATAAAAAAAATAATATTATTAAAATATCCTTAGAGTAATTAACTCAAAGTATAATTTAATTTAATTAAATAAAATGAAATTATTCAGAACAGTTAATACTCATTTAACATGAATTATGACTTATCTTAATAAAATAGAGAGACTAAAAGCAATCAACTCGAGAATTCATTAATAAATCTAAAGATTTTGTTATGAATTGGACCCCTTCATGGAAAGGATTCAATCCACACAAGACCTGTTTCTACCCCAAGATTGTTTGAAAATTGTAAAGATATAAGCATCGATCAATATCTAATCAGAAACAGGAACAAACAGAAGCAAATAAGAAAAAAGAACACAGGGATTATAGTGGTTCGGCACTTAGTTTCAGTGCCTACATTCACTTGAGGAAGATTGCTCTCAGGCTTCACTAAATCAAGCTCAAAGGTTACAAAGATCACGATACGATTACAAGGACTACAAGAAACAAGCTTTCATTCTCTCTTCCCACTTTGATCTCGTTACTGAATCACAAAAAGAACATACCAGAAGCAGCTTATATATCCTGTTTCTGGGTTTGTTAGCCATTACCCGCATTTTCCGCCAAAACCAACCGAAGTAACAACTTCATTACCTGCCATCCTCAAGCCAACTGAAGTGAGACCAAAAACGGCGCAATACTTTGTTCTTTCGATCAGTTAAGAATTGATTTAAGTTTACGTGTTTTGCTCGTGACTTGCTAATGATTTTAAACGACACTCTCAACCATGTCAGTATTGCGCTGCAACTCTAACAATGACATGTCATATAAGCATGAATCCTCAAAATGACATATCTACACTTTGAGTTTTTGAGTTTTTGAGATTATACTTATCAGATTTCAAGTTGCTTTCCTATATGAAAAAATAAATACCGTAAAATAATCACCCATAACGCCTAGCCGAATTAGAAACATGATTATTTGTCAGAGAGAGGAAGAGTTATTTATATGGTAAATACAGTCCTTGAAGTATTAGAGAATTTTGAATACAAAAAGCTGGAAAATATGGGTGGGCGACAGGTCGATTCGGTTCAGTATTGGCCAATCCAAAACTTTCAACTAAGTTCAATTTCGAATTTAAAAAAACCGATGAGAACCTAACTAGAAAAAGAACCAAATCGAAACTGAGATTTTTGGTTCAGTTCTTCAAAAATTTTAACTCCCTTTTACAAGATTTAACCTTTTTTTTTATTTTTTATCTCTTATGTTCTCTTAAATCATGTCATGGAACTATTTTAATATAAAATAATGTTAATGACTTTTATCAATTCGGTTCAAGTTCCGAGAATAGAAATAAACCAATTTTTTATGGAACCAGTTCAGTTCTGCTTGTCCCTACTAAAAAGCAACAAAATATCTTTTATGAGATGTTTTCATTTTTATACGTGCGAGGTCTACAAAGATTAAAAGCAATAGTGAATCTATGTTTTGGATTTTATTGAGTTTACATACTAAAAGTTTATAATTTTTCTAATTTAAATTTATAAACAAGTGCTCAGAGTATTACAATGTTCATAATATTGTTTAGTGTGCATATATATATATATTCTCAGTGTGGATATCCTCATCTTTTCATGCAAACATGCTATTACTTGTTATCATCAAAATCAAGGGTTTTCCAAACCTTAATTTTGATGATAACAAGTAATATGGTAAGGATAATATGGAAAAACACTTTTGAATCTAATTAGCTTTTAAAGTTCAAAAATTATTGGTGTGTATTGTTTAGGGTGTCAATGTGCATGTGTACACAACAAATAATATAATGATGAGTATCAAGATATTCTCCACAGGAATTGATGTTATAGACTTTGCTCCAACAATCTTAACAGTGCAATTTTAGTAAACCAAATAAATCAAAATAAATTATGAGATTAATGATCTATTGAAATTAAAAGTGCAATAAATAGAATGCAGTAAAGATAATGTAAAGTCAAACACAAAGTTACACTCAATGACTAAGGGGTAGTTGGATTATAAACTCACTTAATGGTTATTGATTATCTTTCAATAAACACACAGTTACTATAGCATCTAGTACAGCACTAGACAGAATTTCTAATGTATCTTCACTTGCTGCATTTTGGATGTCTTATACGTATATGCAATCTAATAGTAACTAATTGTTAAACTAACATAAGATATAGTATTACACACGTTAGACTCTATATGTGCTACAAGGTGATTCCTATGTCTAGTTATTCACTCTTAGATTAAGCATGACCCTATTCAAATCGAGATTAACTCAACTTGGAAAACCTAATCGAAAACCATATATAGTCTTAATTTGTTCCACTAATTCTAACTTTTTTTAGGGTCCTTCTCAGCTAGTATCCACTAAATGAGTAGTCAATTGAAATAAGGATTTGCAATAAATAAAATTAAGACAAAATACTACAGCAGGTTCTGAGCAACGTACATATATTAATCAAATAACCATTAAGCTCGTTCAAAACTCAACTACATTAATGTTTAGCTCATGATAAGCTTTAAAACAGTAAGAACAAAAATAATTGCCATTAAATACATAATTAAAGAGAGAACAAAATAAGCAAATACAAATTAAATATTAGGATACAAAAGAACTAAAGTGTCACGCTTTGGTCATCACATCTCTCCTTCTTCTCCACGAAATTGCCTTTGTTGTAACTCTGAAATTCTCTCTTTTTTTTCTTTATGTGTAACGACTAACGATGTTGTATTTCCTTAAAAATGTACTCTTTTATATCTTGATATTAAGGCAACCAAAAAGCATAAGGACTCTTGTCTATTTTTGATATTCTAAGACCACATCTCTTTTTGTGTTGTCTGTCACTATTTTGTTTACACCTAACAGTGGTAGTGTAGTAACGACTGCAGCAGAATATGTCTATCAGCACATGAATAGTCTGGACAATTTTATCTATATTTGACCCTGGATTGCTGCAGCAGTTGCTACAGCATTCTCTCTGGTTTAGACTTGTTTTTGTTCATATGCAGATAAGTTTTTTATTGTATTCTACAGGGCTATTGTTGCAGTAAGGTAGCCCTTCTACAGTGTCCATCAGCAAACCATGAGCTTTTGAGTTACCTAAAATAGAGCACTCAATCAGAGCATAATATGGTCTAAAGCACATCAACTTATTATAACTAAACTTAAATAAATGTTTATGCAAAATGTAACTAAAAATTAGATAAAAATTCGTCATTTACTCTCTAAGTAATACTAGTTTAAGTCTAAAAAAGCTATGATAATTATCATTTCATAGATTTATCAATTATTTATATGAGATCAAGCTCAAAGGATTCAAGGATATGTTCATCAAGTCTAGTCTCAAGCTCAAGACACTAGCTTAGATGATATCTTTCTTTTTAATAATTCTTATAATGCTAGTTTGTCTACATTTATACGTGATTAGCAAATGTGAGCTCAAAAGTCTTTTATGCATTACTTGTACTAAAGTTCTTGAATCTTTTATTACATTATGCTTTTGATTATAAATGTGCTTTGAAAGTGCTTAAAGAAAATGGAAATTAAGTGTTTTATCAAAATGATTGTTCTTCAAGTATATGGACTAGTTTGAAAAGTTTTTTAATTTTTTTAAAATATCGAAAACATGCAAGTATGGTTGAAATTTTAGAAACTGACGTATCTGCAAATATTCTATAATGTTTAAGGCCAATCTACAATTTTAGAAAGTTTTATGACCTAAATATAAAACTTGAAAAACTGAGGAATCAACAAAGTGGTCATCCACCTCAAAGTTAGCGATCATTTGCTAACTCGCGACTTCAAAACGATTATCCAATTATTTTTATCAATGATCCATTGTGGGCTTAATATTTCAATTTTGTCTTAATGGTCACTTCCCTTGTTAGCAAGCTGTTGTTTGCTTCATTTTTATTGGTGATTTATTTGTGTACAATTCTTCTAATTTCAAGAAAGTAACAACTAGTTTTTGGTTAAGTCTATATAAAACTCATTTTCTATCTATTAGAAGATTTTTGTTGGCAATGAAAATTTATCTATTCTCTTAACTATGAAATACTCTTGAGCTCTCACTTGCTTTTATTTATAATCATATACAAAACTTGTGCCTAGATTAGTATATCTACCCTTGTGAGGAGTTTATTGCTTGTACAACTTATATCTTTCAAATTGAGTCAGTGCTAGAAACACTTGAGTGACGTAGGTGTGGGATATACACCTTGGATGATTTTTAAAGGTTTATTAACATCTTTGAAGTCAATTGCACTCATATTTAGAGCCTCGGAATATAAGGCTCAATACTAATGGAATCCACAAGCTTGGATTACTTAGAGGCATCGTCATAGGCGTAAAATTGTTGGGTTTATTTCTCTCAACCCTTACCTCTTTAATTTTACTTGTTTTGTTTGTTATTGTTAGATTATGGTAGATGGTGTTGTGGATCATGGTGTTATTGTTAAAGAAATTTACATTTGCCAATGTCCTTGTATGCACAAGTTGTAATAAAATATAGCACCTCCAGACTAGGAAATATACATCATATACTAAAAGTAAAATATTTTCATCTTTTACATCAATTTTGAATATGAAATACTTCTAATATCTAAAATACTAATTAATATATCAACATTAGACTTGATAAATTTCAATCCACAAATTGAAAAAAAAAATCTTTGATTTCAAGATATTTCATGTTGAATTTTATTCTTAAAAGAGAAAAATTTATAAGCTCTTTAAGAGTATTATTTTCATGATGAAATTATAAACATATTCTGCAAAGGTTGCAATTTCAATTTTTAATTTCTTCTAATAAAATCATATAGCAAATTGGACAATGACATGTTCCCAAGTGATTATACTTTATAAGTCTAGATTACTATAACATATATAAGTATGATTATAACTTTATCAAGAACATAAAACCTGCAAACTTTTAGTTTAATGCTTCATGTACTTGTTTTAAACATTTTATCCTTTAAGAATGAATACATAGATTCGTCTACTTTAATTTTCACACGTTCAGGTATCTAGACTACGTTTCCAATTCACATTTCAGCAGTAATTTTTATTATTTCAAGCATATGGACTATAGGTATAAAGTTCTTTATATTTTGCTAATCAATTTTACATCTTCTAACAAATGAACTAGATGTCCAAATAATTTCATCTTGGCTAATCACATAATTCAATATTATTTCTATGATTCAAGATTCTGAAAATTTTAGAATAAGATCTTTTGAAGCTCCATATATATTTCTTTCTAAAAAGGCTAAATATCTCTTCTTAGATTACATCGTGTCTTTCATAAGATAATTCAAATCTCTTTATTTCTAATATATTCCTCTTCAAGAATAATTGAGATTCATATATTTGTTGGTATTATAAGCCTCTTCAAAAGCAGTATATATACTATAAAATATGTTTGCTATACATACAAGCACGGTTTGCTATACATACAAGCACGGTCTCTTAAGGAGTACTAAATCATTTCACAATATTTTCACATCATTTCCCCAAGATTTAAATTATTTTCACCCATTGATCTACACACTCGTCAAGTGTTCCTATATTTATTGTATCACAATTTTTTCATTCAAAGACATCACCCTATATTAAGTTATTTTCTAAACATAGTTTTTCACTTTCTCTATATCTATAAATTTATCCAAAAATTCATCAACAATGCATTATACAGTGATCTTTTGTACTTTAGGTCAAATTTATTTATAACTCATCCATCGTGTATACCTTTCTTCTCCTTTATGGTGGGAAGATTATTTCATCAAGTTCATAAAATGTGTCATAAAATATTTAAGCATAATTAATGGTAAAGTATGACAAGTAATAAATTATTTTTGTAAATTTATTTTTCTTTGATTTAAATAAAAACCAGATCTGGTTCTTTGCACCACCTTCCCATGGGCAACACAATGCGACTGGAAAAGACAGGAGTCCGTTTGGAGCCCCACAGTAGTTTTGGCATAATTTTTTTAAAAAATTCAAAGAAAAATTGGTTTTCTCAGCCTATTTTTGAAATAAATTCCCAAAAAATTATGAGAGCCTCCCGACGGCTAATTTTTTTTAAAATATACTTCACATAAGATTATTTAAGAAATTTCTTTAGTTGTATTTTAATAAAATTTTAAATTTTCTATCCGCATTTTTTAGTGTGTGGATTAAATAGTCAAAGAAACAAAAATAATGACAATTATACATAATTTCGGGGGGGGGGGGGGGGGTGGGGATGTTCATAAATTTTAAAACTCGATGGAAACAATTACTTTCGTCAAGCAAACGGGGCTCTGCTCGATTTCCCCTGAAAAAATAATTCTAAAATTTCGATTACCACTTGTTAATTTCTTTGATTATTAGTTAATAATCTGCCGTACCTAGAATAAATCTTGTTGAAGCAAGATCTAATTTAACAATCTGAAAATGTTAGTGAAAATTAAAAATTTCAAAATTCAGCCAATCTAGTTGGGAGAACGATGACGTGGCAAGTCTGGTTGGCACAGGACCTTTACTGCTTTACACACATTTTCCTACTTTTATTTAGTTAGATTTAGGAAAGCTCATAAGGGAGTGATTTGTTGATTGCAACAAGACCTACAAGTTTTGAGCAACCATCATCTCGAAATAGGCCTTGCTTAATGCTTAATATACTTTTATGGCGTGTAATTCAGCAACTTGGCTGAACCTTACCAGCTTCTATCTGATTCTTAGTTGCTCATATTCTGGTCCTTTCGTTTGTTTTAATCGATTTCTTCCTCAGACTGCAGACGAATGACTGCCATTCTGTAAGGGTTTTCTAGGATAAAGAAGTTCATTCTGCACTGATGAGTTATGTACACGGGACAGAAGAGAGAAAGCAAACGCCCCAGAAAAAATGAAAACGAGAAAATATAAATGCAGTGAAAGGTTGATAATAATAATAGAACATTTAGCAAAGAGACCATACTTCATGTAAAACCAATAGTAATAAGATTACACGCAACGCCTTAGAAATTAAACTGATTTAATTTGAATCCGCAATTAGTAACTGATCCATTCTTAGATTTACTAAAAAACACACACCATAATATATTATATTAAACAAATTAAAGTACACACCCCGGAAGATAAAAGACATCAAAGAAGGGGAGGTTTATGGAGGAAGAAAAGCAAACACTACTCAGAAGGGAAAGCAGCAGACAGGAACTCCTCATCCTCCATGAAAATCTGCAGATTCTTGGACTTCATAAGAATCTCAACCGCTTCTTCATTGAATTCCACAAAGAAAGCCAACTTAATCAGCTCAGAGAGTGAATTGATGTGATCTTCTCTGTCCCACAACACTCCCTTGGATATGGTTTCAGCAAATGGAATTGCATATTCAATGCGGTTTTTGTGCCCACCAGACCTATCAACCTTCTGCGTGAAAAGCTTTCCGCTGTTTCTGTCCCAGCGTATCATTTGGCATGCTCTCGCATCAACAATTTCCCCGGATGACAATGATAAAGTGTACCTTACAGCTATTGGCTCTGCAGTCTCCAAAATGGTGAGATTCAGGAGACACTTGACAGCATCATGCCTTTTTGCTGGTTCCATTTGAATTGAAGGATCAGCTAAAAACCCCAAAATGAGTTTCACCAGCCCTTTGCCAATACAGTAGTCCTTCTGATTTACCTGCTTATGTCCTACGCCTTCTCCTAAAGACAATTCTTCCTTCTGTACAGAATCTGAGATTGTGCGAACCCCGATTTTCCTATATAAGTCCAGCAACATTGTCTGAGGTAAAGCAGGCAAGCTAGGCTGTGGATACCAGACAAATAGTGAATAAGGAGAGGAATTTTCGATAGCATCCTTTAGCTGAAGGTCGTCGGCTATGAAAACATCACGCTTGTCAAACAACAAAATACCATCCAAGCCTGAATTAACAGGCAGCTTCACCAAGCTGTCAGCCATAAGTTTCTTTGTCTTTGAACTGCATTGCTTCAAAACACAACCCCAAAATGCGCAACACTCAGCATTTGACAGTTTGTGTTCTGAACTTTCCCAGACCTTCCAGAGCTTGCAATAATCATCAACCGAAGGATTGGATTTAACACCAAAAGCACTTGAGAAGAAGCTTAGTAACTTCCAGTCATAGTGTTTATCCAATACTTTCATCCGTGTGCTGAAGAGACCATCTTTGTCATGTAAAACACATTCTACAGGGCTTACCCACTGTCTGCTTTGACTTCCCTTCGGAATCCAAATCCTTCTGGCAGCTTCACCATCAGGCTGCCACTTCAAATGTGCCAAGACATTGTAGATTCGAACTATAGTTGCATGGTCAGTGTGGAAATCGAGGTGGCTGGCAAGCAATGGACATCCCTTTTCTAAATCAACGGTGACTCCAATTGTATTGAGCTCCTTCCGGTAGGATTTGATTTCTGAACCATAAAAATCTTCGTCAAGGAAAGGTCCATCTGTCTGCTTCAAAAGATTCAATTCACACATAGAATCGAACAACAAACACTGCTTTGGGCTATTATAAACTTCACTGCCATGTGTCCTCAACCACTTTTGTGAAACTTTCTCGGCGAAAGACCTGGTGAAGGTGTAATTCTTCTCTCGCAATATTCGGATGCATTTGAGAAGAGAAATTACATTTGCACGAGTGACGTTGCAGGGATTAATAAAAAGACCATCAGCGATAAACTTCACACCATCTTCAAATGCTACGACAGTTCCCATATCCTCCAGCTCCTTCTCGAATTCATGAATGGCCATGCTGTAGAAGCGGTCACTGTCATCAATGAAGGGAAGCAGAGTAATAGATGTGATAGACTTCCAATCTGGACCTAAAAGAATGCAGTCTCTCGGTGATCTATAATCACCAAGGCGAGTCCTCAACCATTTTGACTCACGGATACAGTTAATAAATTCAGCAGGAAACTTAAGAGATGTTCCATTCAGTTGTCTGTAACACGATAGAAACTTCAGGACCTGATCTTTTGAAATTGAAGATGAGGAGGCTTGTTGCTTAAAAAGGCAAACAAATGCTTTGACAGCCTTCTCAAATTCAACAACAACTCCTAACTGCTGCAACTCCCTTTTCGAGCAGACAATGTTGCTTCCATAGAAATTTTGATCGATGATTGGGAAACCCTTGAAAACCTCTAACAGGCAGCCCCATTCAGGATCTAACAAAAAACATTCACCCGGATACTTGTAACCCTCGTCTGTCTTCAGGCATTTTGCATTACCAAGTGCTTTAACAAGTTTGTCAGAAGATTTGGAATGGCGCATGCATGCCAGTACCAAATGAACAGCTTCAGCTGTGAGACAAGTTAACGATGACGGCAGTTTCAAGTTGTCAATTACAAGCTGATAATTTTGATTGAATTCCACCATAACACCAAGCAGCTGTAGTTCCACTTTGTAACGAAGTATTTCTTCACCATAGTAATTTTGATCAATGAAGGGAATGCCACTTATTTGAGATGCAATTCTCCACTCCTGATCATGTAGAACAGATGTAACAGGTGACCTATAACCGTGAGATGTCTTCAGCCAACTTCCTTCTTTGATGCTCTGAATAAAGCTATCTGGTGAAAGAAACTTTTCTCTTAGAAATCTGATAAAATTAAGTATTGAAAACACATTGTCTTTGGTAACATGGGAGGATGCTGCCCGAGACATAAGATGTTTCCCAATGAATTCACATGCTTCTCGATACTCAAACATCACTCCAATTGTCTTCAGCTCCTTGTAACTGATATGCTTTCACCATAGAAATTCTAGGTCAACCAGCGGAATATCAACAAGCACTGATCCATTTTGCAGAATGTTTCCCAACGATGAAGTGAGGATAAAGATTGTGATGGCGGTCTATAACCTGCAGGGGATCCATTGATAGTGATTTTCAGCCAGCTGCCTTCCTTTATGCATGCCAGAAACTTCGTAGGGGATGCCAAATCCCTGAACTTCAGGTTTTTAACCCAATCCAAGAGCAAAAATGTGTTTTTTGCTTGGTGAGTGGGCACACACAGCTGAATCAGGCATTAGGAGAGGATATATGAGGAATATCAGATGCTCCAACATAAGACTTCAGAACTCCATGATCTGCTCTCCTGTTGTACTTTGCCCTGCAAAATTTCCAGTGCGCAAGTAGCTTCCCCCAACTCCCCATAGCCTTCTTGTCTCCATGGGTTTGAAACAATCAATTCCGCCCATTTGCTTCCATTTGCTGGCACAAGGACACCATTCCTATTCATGCTTACAGCCCATAATTATCCACAAGTGGCATAAGCCCACAAAATATCGACCTCCTGAAATGACAAATAACACTTTGACAATGAGTGATATAAGAAGCAAGCAAAGACTACAGCAAGCTTTCTGTCATTTGCAGATGCTTAATGAGAACAGCTGCATAATCATACACGGTCACAGTAGCAACCTTTACCCAGTTTTTCAGCCATTGCAATACCACTTGGTTCTGAGAGCACAACAGAACAGCATCATATGTGCTTTTTGGCATATAAAAATGATTGGCAGCACATCTGAATTCCTTATTACAAGCAGTCAACCAGGACAGCTGAGGTGACAAGCATACTATCCTGGAAGACTGGCAGGATGCATTAATACTACACAAAGCCACATTCCCATCTACGTCCATATTTGATCAGTGGTATATTGCCAATGTTGGTATTGCAGAATTTGGAAGACAATTTTCAGCAAGGAAAACGAGTAGCTCACAATAAACTTCTTCGGACACTCCAATACAAGATTAGAACTCTGGATGCATTTTTGCATACCATTCACTGTTGACTGGCGCCACACCCAAAAAGAAATTAAGTACCTGATCATACTCTTCTCTGTCAAATGAGGAATTCAGTACATGTCGTCCATGGTGGGACAGATTTCTCAAGCTCACCCTTCAACTTCTGCTTCAAAATATTCCAAAACCGAGGCATTAGCCTTCCCACTTCACAGGGTTTGTGGAAGATTTTCTGCACTGTACATGACTCACTAGAACAATATCTTCTTC
>JASUUG010000458.1:0-50944 GCA_030449905.1 Luvunga scandens | reverse complement strand
TAACTTGGCGTGTATAATCTCATCGAGAAGCGGTCACGATTTTTGTAAAGCGTGCTCGTATTTGGAAGCTTTGACCTCGGAGGTTGGTATCTCGTGTGAAGATGCAGAAAGACAGTGGAGGAAATTGAGGGAGGTATCGCGACTGGAAATGGGGCTTGAGGTAAACTCGATAAGAGGATGATTGTGAAATTACTATTTTCTTTTCTTTTCTTCTTTTTGTGTTCTTTAGTTTGTTATCTCGGTTAAGTGGCGAATAACGATTAACCGTGACAATCAAAGTCGATTCTTGA
Organism: Luvunga scandens; assembly: GCA_030449905.1. NCBI lineage: Eukaryota > Viridiplantae > Streptophyta > Magnoliopsida > Sapindales > Rutaceae > Luvunga > Luvunga scandens. The sequence goes on along the minus strand of JASUUG010000458.1, from coordinate 50,654 downwards.
TTTCCCATAATAACTAATATTACGAGAAGAAGGTATGGACAAGAAACGATTAACATTTTCACAAACGATTTCTTGAACATTCGAGAATGCCCTCTCTGATTTATAAAGCTCGGTTGAGCATGCGTTGCTTATGAGAAATAACATCCTGTGACATCCGTTGGTTGTCGGTAAAAGTACATTTGGCGGGTGAGTTACATAAATTTATTAATACATGCCTGGTTGTGGTAAAGGAAATTACTCGAGAAAGCGAAGAGCTTAAAAACTTCATGTTGATTGTCATAAGTGTGCTAGGATGAAATGCGATAAAAATCCTTGTTCTTTTAGAATGATGTCGATAACAAGAATATAAGATTGATTCATTAGGGATGACTTGAATAAAGAGTCATTGGATGATGTCATTTTATCTCTTGAAAGCATCGGTGGATGCGTGCAAAGTAATTCTCGATTATGCTATTATTTCGAAAAAGGCGTGTCGGATATAGTCTTGGGAATCTGACTATAAGCGACCATGTTTGCCGGTTTATAAGAAAAGCCCGGATGGGAAGCTATCCTCTACCCATAGGAGTTCAAGCCGTTTACGGGCGTAAACGAAGGAAGATGTGAATCACAATCACAATTACACCGTAAAATATCCTTTTCTTGTTATTTTCTTGTTGTTTTATTTTACTGTTGCTTCATTAATTGCATTAACTTGTCTTTAATAATTTTTTTACTTTTTCTTTTACTATTTCCTTTTTTACTCTCGAGCCATGTGCTTTTCTGCGTTAATTGACCTGGACATGCTACCTCATAAAAGACTATAAACTATTGTCACCAAGATCCTTGATATATGATCATTTTCTTTTAGACTACAAATTATGTTTGAGAAGCATCCAATGGTAACTACTCCCATAAACAATTGAAGATTTGTGTGTTCTCTGGATTTAACTATAGCAAACATAAAGAGTTCGTTGAGGCAGCCATAGATCTTGGTCAACGCATAGTAGAAATAACTTTATATGTGGTATATGGAGGAGGTGACCGAGGGATGTCAAAACTGGTTTCAGAAGCTGCTTATCTCAGAGGGAGCCAAATGTTAGTCATCAACCCAAGCCTAAACCGTTGAAATTTGTGTGGTCGACTCACCAACTGGAGAAGAGTTAGTCATCTCAGGTATGGAAGAAAGAATAATAGAAATGCTAAATCATGTTGATGTTTTTATTTTTCTACCAGGAGATCTTACAACTCTAAAAGCACTAATCACATTAGCATCTTGGGCCCATCTGAACATTCATCAGAAACTCATCGGTTTGTTAAATGTCAATAATTTTTATGATGACTTTATCACATTTCTTAACCATGCAATAAAAAACCATTTCATCTCTTTCACAGCGAAAAAAAATCTTTATTTGTGCTCATACTATTAATGAGTTACTTGATTTGTTACAAGCTTATAGACCAGAGCCAGATCCCAAGACTTTCGTGTTAGAATGGTCAACTAATGATTGTAACAGTAACCATAGTAAAAAGTACAAATTAGATTTAACTCTCCGCTTGTAAATATTTTCTTCTGTGATGTAACACCCATGTGATGTCTTCTAAACCCTATTTTCTTTTCAACATTAAGGACAATGTTTCGTTACGGTTTGGGGAGGGAATAGTTGACAATTGAGAATATCTCAATCTTGATGTAGTTTTTACTAATTTTTTTTGTAAAAACTAACTGTGGCTAAATTGTTTAGGCGAAGATGGATGAATATGGAATGTAGTGACTCTAGAAACGCATCTTCTTATATATAAAAAAAAAATTTCCAAACGTTTCTTTTAAGATTTGACAATCATTTTCAGGTGTGATTTTTCTAACTTCTTTTATCAATTAGTTTTCTATTTTCACCGCTTTTGCATGCATAATTTTCATGACTAGAATAGGTTTGGGGTAGAATTAAAAAAACATTTTGTGTAATCTTTTCATATTAGATGACATGATAACTTTCAAATTTACGTATTTGTATTATCTTTGATCTTGAGTTATGTTACACCATGTTTGTTATTCTCTACATGTTAATATTGGAGACAAATACAAGTTGCTTGAAGAATGCACATGTCATAATAAATTCTAAGTGAGTTTTTGAGCATGTCATTTTTCTTGGAAAGCAACCCTTTTTTCCCATTCTTCATTCAACTTAGCAGTTTATTGTTTTATACATTATCTCTAAATTTTCTTGGAATTAACATTCTCTAAAAAAAAGAAAAAAGTGTGTTGCCATATCTGAAGGTCCATCTAATTAGTAGATATCGAAGATTATTTAGAACTCTAAAAGATGACAGAAAGACCATCTTTGATCCGTTTGAACCTTTCCAATTAACCATGTTAATATGTATCCATAGTTAACCCCTTTGAGTCTTTAAAAAAAAAAGAGACTTTTTCTTTTTTGATAACCTATTATCTTGTCCTACTCCAATATAGAGTATCACCTTATATTTTGTATTTTCCACCACCTATTTAAGTTTTAAAATAGAGATAATTTTACATTCATGAAAAAAAGGTGTTATAAAAAATAAAAAAATAATATATATATATATATAATATATATATATATATATATATATATATATATATATATATATATATATATATATATATATATATTATTTATATATATATATATATATATAGATAAATAAAATAATAAAAAAAGAAAAAAAAAAGAATTCAAGTGAAAAGCACCTAACAATCTCCAAAGTTCTCTATTTTTCAAACATATATTTTGTTTTTCCTATTATCCTTTCTTTGTTAGCAACATTTCTAGCCTACGTTACGTCCTAATAAAAGTCCTTGATTTTAAGGAACTATAATCTGAAATAGAAATTAGGTATATGGGCTGAAAAGATGTGGTAGTGCATATTATTAAAAAAAATGATGAACATTAGTTTGATTAGCATTTTGTTTAAATTAAAATTATATTATTTCTAAGCTGAGGGCATATTTTTGTTACCTTGGTGAGAGTGTGTGAGATTACTTCTTTATTATTTTCACTTAATTTATCATTCACTAGAGTGATTATTTTTAGATTTAATTTTTTTATGAGCGTATTATTACTACCAGTGAGATTTTGGGGTTTGACATGTCATTCTTGAAAGTGACTCGATTACTATAGCTGTGAGTTTTCTGGACTGATTCATGTGGAGAGTTGATGTGGGAATGATATTTCTTTAGACTGAAGATAATGCTTATACTTTTATTTGATTGTTATCATTAATCTGATTGAATAAATACGACTGTATTTTAAAAAAAATCATCATTATTTAAATTTTATTTTCACTTAATTTGCTAGGGACTAGTAATAAGCTGATTGGGGGGTGTGTTGAGTGCTAGAAAGTGTTTATTTATAATGGAGAAAATCATCATTTTACAATTCAAGTCTCACTAATATTCCTACTTTTATGTCTTTAAGTCCCTTGTGATTTAATTATATATGTTTTATTTTAATTAATTATTTTATGTATTTTAGGGGACATTATAGTCATTTCACAATGAACGAGAGATCAGATAGAAAAACGGACAGCAATTTTGAACTTAGGACAGTAAAAAACCTTAGGAGAAGCATAAAAAGATAAATGGTACAATTCACATATATGATACTATTCACATATATAACACTGTTCATATATATTGTACGATGATGTGGCACTGTACGATGATGTGGTAGCATTTGATTGGACGAATAATGTGGCATTGACTGATGATGTGGTGTTGACTGATGACGTGTCACGATCCTATTAGACTAAAATGCTGATGTGGAGTTGACCGGCGACGTGGCAGTATATTAGTGGACCAAAAAATGTGCGTATGGTACATGCATATACACGGAATGACAGCCCTGATGATGTATTCTATCCAATAAGAGCTTGCCACGTTGCGCAATCTTGAGCGTACAAATTGTTTTAATCCGATGGCAATGATTTACTCATTATATCTATAAAAAAGGGGGCTTTTCCCATCGAATTTGACACCCCTGAATTTATTTTTGAGCTCCATCTTGTATTTTCTACGTATTTTAATAAAATTTCTATTTTACCCCTAGTTCAATTATGAGTAGCTAGTTTTCTTTCAAGCTTGGGTTGAAGGTGAAGTCTCAACATGTTCTATGAGCTTAATTTGGTAAATTTACTTTTCTTCCCCTCTAATTTATATGGATGTTTTGACTTTTCATAAACAGATAGTAATAATCTTGCCTAGATATCGACTAGTATTATCATCTCATTGGCAAGGTTAGTACAATTTGGCACGGGAAGCACTTAGCACCATATCTATTAGAGTGTGGTTCATGAGGAGTGAAAAATCTCCCTTCATGATTTAATTGGTACTAATAATGAATGTTAAGCCGATAGTGCATATTGAGTACAGATCCGGAGATCCAAGCATTTCATTTTAATAGTTTATTCCAGCCGCTTTAATTTAAATTAATAGATAGCCTACGTCATTTTCATTATAAATCTAACCACCAACTCAGAAAATTAATTCTACATGCAATTAAAATTCAGCTCCTCGTAGGATCGACACTCGTCACCGTTGATATATTCTACAATAAATTCGTGTATACTTTGCGAGTTCAATAAAATTTGCACAACAATAACCACACTTCGACACTCGAATTAGTTCTGGGATAATTTTTTTACTCTCAAGAGCTTGTAAACTCTTGGCTATGGTTGTTGAAGGTTAAAGAAAGCCTCAACCTTGTGTTGTGTTTGTATTTTTTGATGAATTGGAAAAATTTATAGAGTTCCTAATAGGTCTTGGCTATCATGCCACTTAGCACATTTTTATTAGCATTCTGTGCTGCTAAGGCAAGAATATTTTGGTCTTTTTGCTCATTTGACTATTTAGACCCTTTAGAGTATGCTTAGAGAATAATTAGAAGGTCATTTTCATGTTCTGCCCACAAATACACATGTCAGATGTAGTTGGGTGGTCCTGTTTGCCACTACAGAGGTTACATAGCAATTTTATGCATGCCAATTGGGGATAGATGTTCCTAACTTTCCTGATAAGCTACTTTTTAGCCTTTTTTACGGGTGTTGAGCTTGTTGTCTATTCCTTTTCAACACCATTTTTTTTATTGATTCCTTATTTTATGTAAAAGATTCAATCATTCTTTTTGGGCAATAGTGACTCTTTAAGCACTTGACATTTTTAGATTTTTTTAAACATTTTTTTGCCTTTATGTGGTGTAACCTAACAGTATTTTGATTACCTAGTGCATCGTGCATCGGCTGATATTCTCTTTGTGATCTTTAGTTGTTATAAAACTCCACATTAGCATATGGCACTCTATTATTAATCTTTTATTTCTTCCCCAAACAATATCCCATTAGTTTTTTTATGGGAAAATAGTTGAGGCATAAGAAATTGTTGGCAGAATTATGAATTACACATGGTAATGTTTGGCCTTTCTTCATGGATGGTCGGTTAAGAAAAAAGTACCTTGCTTACCCTTTTCTTGGTTTACCGCACAGGTTTTCACATTTGGAAATTGTCTCCTAACTTGCTTGCATTGTAAAGAATAAATACCGTGTACTTGAGTAATAATACTTAGGAGAGAAGAACACCCACGTGGGCCATTATTTGGCACAGAAATATATTTTCCACATGTTGCTCAATGAAAGCGTAGAGTCTTCCTTGGCTAATTTAGAAGGTAGCAGTCATAGCCTTGAGCCTTTTTGTGACATGAGTCTAAGTCATAGTAGTCCTAGAACTCTTAAGAGTACTCTCTTAAGATCGGAGGGCTCAGTCTAAAGGCAAATCCTTTATTAGTCGATTTAGAAAGAGAACCACAATACAAACTTCCCCTTGATAAATCTCTCATTTCTTTTGTTTCTAGAATCAATAAATCTCAAGACTTTGAGCACGTTAGGGCCAAGTATAAAATTCCTTTCTTTGTCTTTCTTTGGGTACCCCACAAAGATAAGGCCGTAGAGTGTCCTGAGACAGATAGGGTACCCCTTCACATTGGCCTTTTCGACTTGAGACTCCATATACTCTTCTAGCCTTTTTCATATTGATGTTTAACCATCTGTAGGCTACTTCTCAACAATTGCTCTTGTCTGGGTGGAGAGTGCTTACTGGCCTTCAGGTATTATGGTCAGAATTATTGGGAACAAATATTTCTCTTATAGAGTTAAAAAGGTTTTATCAATTACAGAAACCCAATGGTTTATCAATCGCCTATTCTCTAATTGGACCACACACAAAAACTTTGTAAAAATGGATCCTACCACAAGAAAGGGTTATAAATATAGTTGTTTCTAAAATACTAAATAGGCTACCCAAGAAGGGGAATTGGATTCTTAAAAATTAAGCAAATAAAACCACACAATAATTAAAAGTAATGTCTTAATAAAATTAAAAGCAATAGATTTAACAATGCTCGAAATTAAAAAGATAAGGGAAGAGAGATCAAACACGTGATTTTTACGTGGTTCGGCTAACCGTGCCTACGTCCACGCCTCCAAGCTCACCGGGTTTGAGGATTCCACTAAACAAGCCTCCAAGGCTTCAACAACACTTACATTGACTTCAAAGGTGTCAATGAACCTTTACAATAAAAGATTATTCCTAATCTCTTAACCCAAGTGTATCCCAACACTTACAATCACTCAAAACAAAGATTATAATCAATCTATCTTTCACACAAACTATATGATTACAATTGAAATCTCAAAGTGTGAATAAATGAAATAAAACAAGTTTAAGGCTTAAAAGAGATAATTTTCTCAGTAGCAAGCTCAAAGATGATTGTTGGATCTCTCTTTATTTGAATTTGATTGAGCTATTTAATAGTTGGAGCTGAAAATTAGCCATTGTTGACTTTCTGAGAATAATCGGATCTCCGTTTATTCTTTATCGGTTAACCATTTTGACTTGTCCAAATAAACATTATGCTTAGATTTTAAATAAACGGTTTACCGTTTAAAGTTATCGGATTGTCGTTTGCTTCCAAAGACCTGCAAAACAAACTTAGCTTTCCATTTTTTCTAAACGGCTCAAGGTTAAAAACTTTCTCCTTTTTGTAAATTATCGGTTAGCCGTTTTCAAAATAAACGGTTCATCGTTAATTTTCAGAATCTTCTCAGATAAACAGTGCAGGATTACAAAGACAGTTTCCTCTCTGTAAGTTATTGGTTTACCATTTTCCAATAAACGATTCACCGTTAATTTCCAAAATCTATATTTTTTGCAACTTTTGTTTAGAAAAAGGTTTTCCAACTCAAGTTAACAACCATTAAGCTTTCTTTAAACATGTTTATGGCTTTAAGAAATTCATTTTAATAGCCCCAACATTTTAATCAAGAATATATAAGTTTCGTTATCATCAAAATCAATATTATAAGATCAACAGTTTCAAGGTCGTGGTAAGTGGGGATAGGGTAACCTAGTTGATGGCAACCTCGAGCTATTTGTTGGCTTCCTTTAATAGTGATAATGTCCTTGGCAGTTGAAATCTTCATGGTGAGATAATGCATAGATATCACTACTTTGGTGGTTGCTAAAAATAACCTGCCTAGAATGATATTATAGGCGATGATCTATGATGAGGAAGTCAATTATGTGGATGACATGGTCAGGTATACTACTAGTAATAATGGGCAATGTAATGATGCCTTTAGAAATGACAACATTCCCAACAAAACCAATAATTGGCGTAACTTTTGGAGTGACTTTTGGCATTTCAATCAACAACTAATCCAAGGAGTTTTTGATGATAATGTTGACCCAGCTGCCAATGTCCACCAAAGATTCTTGCCACTTTGCCAACAACAATTTTTAATGTTATGATTTAAGCATCATCATGGGGTATGAAGTACTCTTAGTATCTTTCTTTATTAACAGAATTGAGATGAGATGGCATGGTACCTTAAATTTGTTGTGATGAGCAAAAATTAACTTTCTTGCCGATGATGGCAATAGGTGACCTACCATAGCTCTTTATTGCTCTCCTAGATTCATTAATAAGAGAAGGTCTGCCAGCTATCATCTGAATGTAAACTTTTTTCTTGGATCCCTAGGGTGCCTCATGTTTAAAGCTAGAGAAAGGTACATGTTTGCCTTTATTCTAGCCCTACAAACTTCCGAGCCTGTCGTATATTAGCCACGAACGCCTTAAAGTATCCACTGAGAATTGGAGATTCAATTTCCTGCCATAAGTTAATATACTTGCCAATACTATGGATAAAATCTTTATGAAACACACAGTATTTCAAGCTACACTTTATGTTGGAATATTTTCTCATGACCTTTAGTGGTGGAATAGGCCATTATCCTAAATTTAATAAAAAATTTGTTGTAAAGATCGATTCAGAGGGTAGTAAGACTCATACTAAAGTTTTCTCTGCTTAATTTATGGTAGTGGCCTGACAAATAGCAATAGGTGGGGTATTAATATGGAAATTGGTCATTTATACAACTTTGAGGGAGTTAAGATCTGTTGGAGGGAAAAATTGATCCTTGGAAGGCTAGCGTAAAGTTCATTAGGTGGGAATCGGGGATCCCGCAAAGAAGGAAACAAAGACTTCTCACATAAAGTCATAAATTGGTTGAAGACGCCTAGCCAGCAAAGTGAAAATGTCAGAATGATGCTTATCAACAAGTGAGAATCATAAAAATAGAAAGAAAATCGATAGAAAAGGTGATTACAAGACCAATAAAGCATTTAAAATTAAAGATACAACCTCACTCCTAAAATCTACACTATTTTTTTCAGATTAAAATATTTTAAATAGAACTAAAACGCCAAAAAGGTATGAACACCAAGAAATAATTCAGAAAACTCTTTGAATTCAATTCCAAAAGCAAGATACTAACTTAAGTATCAGAGTGGACTAGCCGAAAACTACCATTTCTATCTTCATTTCATTGTTTTTCTTTGTTTGTTACTGTAATGCACGTTATCTCTATTTGCTACACTTGGTTTGTCCCAAGTAGGAAAAAAAATCATATATCAACATGGGGTACATTTATGTGCACTTCCTCGCCCTCATATAATTGATTGCGGTGGGCTAAGGTACCCTAGGTTGAGGCACTTCTGTTTTATTAAGTTTCTCCTTACTTTTAATGGTTTGTACTTTATCTTCATACAGTTTCAAATGGCATTTCTCATTCATTTCAATTTGTTGTAAAGCTTAAGAATGTGTTTTCCCGTATGAAAGGGGGTGATGCTTTTAAGAAGAACACCATAATTTCTCAAAAGACTACTTGGAAAGTCCTACGACTATTATGGCTTGGACTTATATTACTAGGAGACTTGAGGTTATGACTATAACCTACTGAATTAGCTAAGGAAGACTCTACATTCTCACTGACCAATATACAAGAAATAAATTTCTATGCCAAATAGTAGCCTACATGCGTGTTCCTCGACCCCAAGGCCCATTACTCAGTTATATGACAATTACTCTTGATAATGATAGCAAATGGGAGGTGGTTTATAAATGTGGAAACCCGTGTGTGGTCAGCCAAGAAAAAGTAAGCAAAATACCTCTTTCTTAATCGGCGATCCATGAAGAAAGGCTAAACATCACCATATGTCATTTACAATTCTTCTAAGAGTCTCTTATGTCTCAAATACCTTCACTATAAAGAAACTAAGGGGATATTGTTTGGGGAAGAAATGGAAAACTAGTAATAGAGTGCTACGTGTCGAGATGGAGTTTTATAACGATGAAGTCACTAGAAGGATATTGGCCTATGTCGGGTACACTAGATAATCAAAATGGTATGCAAGTTACACCATGTGAAAGCAGAAATGTTAGAGAAAATATCCAAAAATGTCAGGTGCTTAAGGAGTCACTATCACCCAATAAGAATGATTAAATTTTTAGCACATAATAAGGAATCAATAAATAAATATGGTGCTAAAAAAAAAAGGACAACAAGCTATCGCACTTGCAAAAAATATAAAAAGTAGCTAACCAAGATAGTTGGGATCATTTGTCCTCAATTGTTATGCACACAATTGTTGAAGAGCCTTTGTAGAGGCATGCAGGACCACTTACGAACGTCAATGGACAAACATGAAAATAATCTCCAACTTATTCTCTAAGCATACTCTAAAGGGCCTAAACAATCAAATGAGCAAAAGGACCAAAACATTCTTGCCATGGCAGCAAAGAATGCCTAAAAAATGCTCAAGTGGCATGGCAATTAGGTTCTATTTTTCTCACTCATAAAAAAATACACATACAGCACAAGGCAGAGGCTTTCTTTAATCTCTAGCTACCATAAGCAACAGTTTGCAAGCCCTTGATGCCTAAAAAATGATTCCAAAACTAATATGAGCATAAGAGTGTGGTTGTCAGCCACCACCGACTCCACTCAAATCTCTTTTCTCTATTTTGCAAGATAAAAATAGTCTTTCAAGCTAATTCTCTCCAAACCCAAACTACACATCAACTGCCTCGCTTCTTCCATTCTTCCTCACGCTCTTTAGAAGACCAAAATAGGCAACGCACTCTGATTTAGCTAGGCACCCCTATCACCTTAATACAAGTTTTATTGTGTTTAGTTAGGTTTTTGTTCCCTTTTTCTTCATATTAAAATCTAGTTAAAATATATTGTACATGCAAAAAACTTTTCAAAGACAATATAGAGAAAATTCTTTCTTCTTCATATATGAGCAAATATGTTCAATTTATGTATGTGATTGAAACATAGAAAATGAAATGATGCAATTAACATAATTTACGAATAATGATTGATTAGTAATGATTGAGTCAATTAATATTTATACTGATTGTTACTTTTATATATGGTTATGTTTCTTGTAGTTTTGCATGATGAGTTTGACAGTCTAATGTTTCTAACTTCAATTATAGATATAAATTTGATTTTAACTATATGGTCTTTTATTGATTATTAAGGGACTGAAAAAATTGAGGGCATATATTTGGATATCTCTAAAGTGAAAAAAGTCTATCTACATCCTGATCCTTTGACAAAAATGGTAAATTGAGATTTTTGAAATTCTAAAGCTCAATAGATGATGGAGAGTATGAATGTAAGTTGTCAATTTCCAAGGTCTTACACTTGCTCAAGCGAGGTATTTTCACTGGCATGGATATCCATTAAAATCATTACCGTTTAAATACTCATTCATAGAAGCTTGTTTTACTTGAAATGCCATAGAGCAATATTAAAAAACTTTGGAATGGTACCAAGGTATGTATATCTTAATATCTATTCAAAAAAGACGTTGAGGTTCAATATTTCTCACTCATCAAAAAATACATGCACAACATAAGATTGAGGCTTTCTTAAACTTTTAGCCATTATAATCAGCTTGCAAGCTCTTGATGCTTAAAAAATCGACCCAAAACTAACTTGAGCATCGAAAAGTTGTTACAGGCCACTGTCCACTCCACCTCTAACCTCTTTTCTCCATTTTCCAAGATATAAACAACGTATCAAGCCAACACTCTCTAGACCTAGACTTCATCTCAACCACCTAGCTTTTTCCATTCTCCCTCATGCTTTTTAGAAGACCAAAATAAGTGTGTTTAGAAGACCAAAACAGGCAGCACACACCGATTTAGCTAGGCACCCCTATTACCCTAATCCAAGTTTTATTAAGTTTAACTAGGTTTTTGTTTCCTTCTTTTCTTTTGCCCCAAAATCTAGTTAAAATATAATATATTGCCACAAACTTTTAAAATCATCTTGCAGGTTTCTAACAAGCGAATTCATTTCCTCTTTCAAGTAGTAGTATTACAATTAATTTGCACTGGGCTATGGGCTATTTCTTTATGAAATATAAGATGGTATCCTTAATAAGTAAAATCTATTACTAATTTAAGAATTAACATAAAATATTACTGTTTACAGAGTGTCATGCAATAATGTAAAAAATGCTTTGTGGAGAGTGCAAATAATAGTAATAATAATAATAATAATAATAATAATAATAATAATAATGAAAAGACTATTGAAGGTGCGGAAATAATTAAGTATATAGCGGGAGAACCAATGTGCTGAAAAACGTGAAAAACTCTTTTCAATTTTTAACTTTATGAAAAAGAATTAACAACAATGATAAAATGGACTTTAAACCATTAATGTGACCTATACAGGCGTAAGTGTGTAATTGTGTTCTTATTTCATGTCAATATTTTCATTTTTCATCAACTTAAAAATGGTGAAATTTAGTTGACGGAACTGAAGCAAAACTTAAATTTGAAAAACTTAGTGAAGTAGAAAAAGAGCAAAAGATAATGACAGAAAGATGACAGAGATTAAGGTGGCGTTTGTTTTTCTGTCTGAAATCTGAATAGATCTGAATTAGTCTGAATTCTGAATAAATCTGAATGTCTGAATCTGAATAATGTGTTTGTTTTTTTTATTTGAATCTCTGAAAATAAGTATTAAGTTGTTTATTTTTTAAACTTAAAAATCTAAAAATATATATTTTTACATTTGTACCCTTATTAAATTTAAATGTCAAATAAATAATACACTAAATACCATAATATTTTAATATTTATAAGTAAAACTATATTCAAGTAAATACATAATGATTTTGGAATTATAATATATAAAATACCATAAATTTTAAATTTTATCACTAATTCTCAATAATAGTACATAATATAAGAAAAAAAACTAACAAAATGATTGAAATAGTTGATTTGTTATTTCATCTCGAAGTTGTCTCATGTAAAGATGAGATTATGTAGGATAAACGTCTATGGGTGAGTTTTGGAATATGTATGAAAAATAAATTATAAAATAGGGATATTTTTTACATTAAAAATTAATTGACTTAATTTAGATTCTTCTATTCAGCAAAAAGTTAAAAAAATTGACTTCTTTTATTAAGTCAAAATTATCTGAAAAGTCCTATTAAGTTATAAAAACAAACACCTCTAATTAACTTAATTAATTAAGTTAAGTCACTTTAAGTTATTAAGTTAAAAAATAAACGTCACCTAAGACAAAGAGGTAAATTTTTAGTTCATTTTTAAATGATGGGGCACGTACTTGTGAGTTTATCTCAGTCCAACATGGGCGATATACTTAATGTCCATGAAATCAACGAAATGATATACAATCATTTTAAAGGGGAGAAAAAAAAAACAAGAAGAAGACCTGAACCGGGGATGGATTTAACTAAATCATTTTTATGGATATTTTATTTTCATTCCTCTAATGTTAAACCTTATTATTATTTTTAATATCTTGTAAGTTATGTCGTCATATTTAAAAAGAAAACTTAAAACAACACATGAGTGCCAATAAAATATTAAGTAAAATGGAGCGAAGAATCATTGTCGCTCACTGTGTTCTCTATTAAAACTTCGTAAGTCTCTTTGTCATGCTACAAAATCAACTGCGTTTTGGAGGATCATTGATGAATTCTTGCCGAACAATTTCTCTGCCCACATCTCGCATCAAATCATGCATTCTTATCGCATTATGGTCTGATGTAGTTATAAGAGGCTTATCAATGAGAACATCTATCACTAATGTGGCAAAAACATACTGGCATCCATGAATTTTGTTACAGTCTCTCTATCCTCTCTGACAAAGAAACATGCAATATCTTAAAAAGCATTCTTCACTTTTTGCCATCTAAACCATCATAATTTATTTTTAAGACCTCTTGAATGTCCAATGTGGAACCATTTATTTCCGGATTACTTGTTGCATTTTCCCACACCCCTTTTCTCTTTCCAAATAGAAAGCGACCTAAAACTTTAAGCGCTATTGAAACTCCTTGAGCATATTTTATTGCCTCGTGTGTCAACTCGTTACCATTTGCATCGGGATGGTCTCTTCCACAATTTATGAGCGCTTGTTTATCCTTGTTGTTATTATTATTCGACTCGCAGAAGCAAACCAATCAGGGCGTCCAATTAAGCAATCTATTTGTCTTGGACGATTCACATCATCGAAAACAATTAGAAGCTTCGTGCGAGTAAGTCTTTTGCTTTTAAAATTGAGGCCGATGTTTGGAAATTCTTCACATTTCCATCATTCAATGATGTAGAAAGAAGCTCCTTTCGCAAGTCAGGCTAATTTTCCAGTTCCTTCTGCTTCTCTAACATTATGAGCAAAGTAAGAACCTTCAAAGCGTCCAGTGATTTTATTAAAAATAGCACCTGTGATTGTTGTCTTTTCCTACGCCGCCAAAGCCCGAAATCCCTAATTTTCAAATGTCCATGGTCGACCCAACACCTAAAAAAGATTCAATTTCTTCAATGCATGATCCTATTCCAACCAGATGTTTGTTGTTTTCAGTTTGGAATGTATCATCAAGCCTCTCAAAACTTCTTTGATGATTTCATCTATAAGCTTAGATTCATGCCTATGGAAACGTTACACCAACTAAGTTTCAAATATTTGAAAATGAGGCGTAGAATGTGTTTTAAGTTGCAATATCTACAATCTTTCTCTAAAACGGATTTCCGCAATTTTTTAAATTCAGATTTGGATTAATACTATATAGTGTTATAATTAATTAAACAAATTAACACCATATGGTAGCCAATAAAATAAGGAAAAATAATAATAAAGAAATAAGTAAATAAAAATGAAGTAAAAGAACCTAGATTCCAAACGAACAAATTGAAGCTTGAAAAGTATTTTTCTGATTCTCGAAGAATGAGGGGCAAGGGGATTGACCTGAGGATGATTGGTAATATTTAATAGCTAATCTAATCTTAATAAAATTGATACTTACTAATAATAATAAGTATTATAATGTATTACTAATAATAATAATATCGTAAAAGTTCGAAACACAGAGAGAGAGAGCATTATTGTTACCTAAGGACGGGAGAATGATTGGCTGCTTCCGTCAAAGCACTCCTCCATCTTTGCATCTTCTCTGGAAATCTTTCTTCAAGCTTCGAAAATGAATCCCCAAAAGTCCCAATTTGCCACCTCACATTGATGGATCCACGCGATAGAAATCTGGCATCACAATCTGTCGATAATTTTGGTTGCATTCGAGGATCTTTAAAAGTTTATCAAGACACCATCCTGAAGAAGCATATCTTTCTGACAAAGTGATAATTGAAATGCCCGATGCTTCAATTGTATCAAGAAGAGACCGTGAAATTTCATTTCCTCCGATAAGTTGGTCATCAATGAAAGTTTCAATACTTCTTTGCCACAAAGCAATATGAAGATGGCTAGTAAAGTTGCCACGGGTGTCTACTCCTCTGAAACTAAGAAAAACATCGTACTTGTTTTGAGGATTAATCAAACCGGAAGATGGTTCAGAACAAGAAGAAGCCATATCAGTTCAATTGAGGATAGATTTCAATGAATCGGAAAATTTGGCATGTGAATATAATTGAATCCGACTGCAGAGTATGTAGATTACTTACAGCTACTTCCTCAAAACCTTTGTGGTTCGTGATCATTTCATCTCTTTTTTTACCATTTACTGGATAATAATTGAATTGTCTAGCTTACAACTTATATTTGATGTTGTATTGAGTTTTGTGTAGTACAAATACTATTGTGCAGGTGGATATATAAATTAAATTTTAACTATATGCTGATATAAATGTGAGTGAGTGAAGATTATAAAAAAATTCAACATCAAATACAAAAGCATACACATATTATTAAAAAATTTCTTTAACATAAGTTTTATTTGTTAGTTTTTGTATACTAAAGAATATGTTCAAAACTTGTTTTTAGACCCAAATTTTTTAGCTCAGCAATTAAAAAAAGATGGCCATTAGGCAAAATAATATTAATAATAATAGAAATTAGTAGATGAAGAAATAGAAGACCTTTTTTTTAACATTGATATTACAATCAAACCATAACGCATATTACATGAGACAACTACTTCTATATTTACAATCAGATTATTATCAAGATTAGTTTAAATTAAATCTTGTGATATCATTGTCTAGATTTTTACCCTTACTAATATTTAAGGGACGTTTACTCTACTCACATTTCATAAGAGAAAAAACTATCTTTACTCAATTTTTGTTAATTGAAGGAGGAATTAACCCGCTCCTCTAAATGTTTTTATGGGGTTCAAATTGTTGCCCTTGCAACTATGAGGACCGCAACTTTGACCACTTGACCAAAAGCTGAGTGTCAAAAAGAAGGAAAAGAAGACAAAGAAGAAGGAAAGGACAACAAAACACACATACACACACATATTTAAATCAGAAAGCAAAATTGATCTCAAAATAGATTAAAAGTATTGATTCGCTTCTTGTTTAGTAAGTACTTTTAAGAGGTTGGAAATAAAATTTTTAGGGTTTATGGCAAGAGAATTACATGTTGAATAGTGAGTATGCTATTACTATATAAGTGTTTAGACTAATGATATTATATTAATTTATAAAAGAGAGTCATATAATGAGTATTTTTGTAATAAAATGATTTATTAAAATGAGACTGTTCAAAATCAAAGTAATTTTTAGAATGCAAACAACCTTACTCTTAATATATTGTGATAAATATCCCACTTCACCACATTTATGCAAAAATTCGAACTTTTTTACCTTCAATTCTCCGGTCATCACTCATGACAGGCCAAGTGCTTAGTGGTCCCAAGAAACAAACGATGGATGACAGCAGCTAAATTTTAATCCAAAAAAGAAAAAGAAAAAGAATTGATACCACGTCAAGATTCAGAAGAAAAGAAATGAATACTTTTGTGCTGGATTTTTGCCGTAATTTTTAGGTTAAGAATAACATGAATACGATAGTCCGAAGAAAAGAAATTCACCGCGTATATGATTTAGCTACTTCTTGGATCCTTCCGTTTAGTCTTAAGCCGACTTCTATCTCCTGTGCTAAATATTTCTGGCCAAAAGGATATTAAAATTCTCGTAGTTTGGTGTTACAAATGATGGAACAGATTTTTTTGGACACACGAACTCTTTTTTTAGACAAATTTTGATGGTTTATGTGTTTTAAAAGGCCTAATTTTAAACATAAAAATTGACCTGTATATCTTAAAAAAGAGTATGTGTAACAGTGTTTGAAAATAAATGAGTCTCTGTGATCATTTCCTGAGATCTTGGTATTGTTTTCCTTAATTTGTATGAAAATTTCTTTCCTATTTTGAAGGCCATCGAATCATTTTATGCGAAGATGCCATCAAGGTTGTTGTGTTGAAGTTAAATTAGCTCTAATTAGTGATAAGATAAGTATGAGATTCGTGTCGCCCTTTTTTCATTAATAGAGGGAAATCAACATTATGTTTTCAACTTTTAAGGAAAGTTTAAGAAAATTAAAGTTATTTCTTTCCCCCGTCAAGTACGATTGTTTGCAATATTTTATCGTCAATTTTTCTTTTACGGGAAATTATCAATCATTCATCTTAAGTTTATCTTGACAATAAAAAATACTATAAAAATTTAAATTTATTTAATTTTCCTCCAAAATTTTGTAATTAGTACCAACTATCCACCAAAAAGATATAATTACACTTATAAAATAATTAAATAAAAACAAACACAAATTATAGTGGTAGTTATTTTATAAAGATAATTTTATCTTTTTAGTGGACAATTGATATACATTATAAATGATGGTTGAAAAATCAAATAAATTTATATTTTTGTAGTATTTTTATAAGGGGATAAACTTAGGGTGGAAATTTTAAAGTTTCTGTTGTACAAAGAAAATGTTGAGATATTTAATTTATCTTAAATTTGCTTTTAATACTTTAAAAAGTAATAAGTTAAGATTAGCTTCGTCTATACTAAAATTTCAGTGCCAGATCAAGCTTAGTTCAATGGTAACGTGTAGTTGTGGAGGATAAGAAAAGGACTTCAACATTAGCAGCACATTCTTATTATAATGCGAAGAAAGCAAGATTTAATTAGTCAAACAATTGAATGTATATACTTAAGCATATGGAAAGGATCCATTCTGACAAAAACGGAAGTCCTAAAACCTACCAATGAGCTCCAAAGCTGAGCCTCCACAAAACCATTAACCAAGTCAATTGTTTCCTATTTTCGTATAATAATAAAAAAAAATTAGCATTATTAAAGAAAATAAAAAAATACTGTAATTAAACAAGTCCTATAAAAGAATACTGTAATTAAACAAGTCCTTGTAGTATGCTGATATTTCAAATATGCTGATAATTTATTTAACTTTATTAAATATATCCGTGAACTTTTTACTGAATGATATCGTCCACCATTATAAGGATTTTTTTTTTAAATGTCCTGAGATTTATCAAGTAAAATTGTTATAATTTAATAAAAGTATCACAACTTTTAATAGGCTAGATAAATTGATCTCTTATGGTAGAAGTAAGAGGTCAATGATCTAACTTTAAGAGAACACATTTAATATAAGATGGAGTAAGGTGGGGCATGTACCAAAAAAACAAAATAAACGATTAAATTTTCAATTATCTTAATTTTTTACTAAAAACTTTAAATTTAAATTTCTTGAGTAAATAGTTTCTTAATTCTTAATAAATTCTTTTAAAGGAGAAAAAAAAAGGGGTGTTTTTATCACATTATGAAAGTTCTAGGCAGTGGAGGCGGCATGCAGAACAAGCACCAACTACCGTGTAACTTGTGATAAAATGTTAATGGTAAAGTAGCACTTTACCATAAATTTAAGGATCTGATTTATACAAATGGGGAACTATGGGTCATCTTGAAATACTATAAGAAATTGGGGACCTACTTAGTAAAAACTCAAAAAAATGTATTTATCTGATTAGAATTGTCTGATTAGAAGACCACTTCATTGGCTTTGAAAGAGTCAAAATCTTTCTAGGCTTTCTACAATTTCCTCTTTGACCCAATATTCGGTTCCATCTTTCACGTTCATATATCTAGCCCAGATATTCTTCTTCTTTAAGGAACCGATATTTTTCTTAAAATTTTGAATTCTCTCTCTCAAGTCTCTACACATCTTTATTGTGTTTGAATCGTACCCTTGTTCACCAACTAGTCAAAATCTAATCATACAAAATCTGTTTTCAAAAGCATGATTGATTTGCATGAGTTCATATGGAGCTTTTCTCTCATCTCACTTCTCCACCACTTTCTCCGTGGTCTCAGAAAGGCCATTTCCATGGCTTCTCTAAGCATAATTAATTTCCCTATATATTCTTCTTCTCGTCTTCTTTCATCGATGGGTGAGCTTTTCATCGGACAAGAAGAAACCAGGCAAGAAATTTCACCCCCCATGGATAGCCAAGAAGAGAAAAGCTTAATTTTGCACCAAAAAAACCCTAACGCTGTGAAGAATGAAGGATCAAATTCTTTAGAAAATACAAAAGTTGGGAATATTAATACCAAGGGATCGGCTATAAAGTTGAGGAAAAGGCCTGCAAAGCTTGTTGTGCCTGAAGTTTGTCCAAGTCTGGAATTGTATGAAAATGAGAGAAAATTAGAGAGAAAAGAATTTGACGTTGAAGGAAGAGATTTTCTTTTGGCTTCTAAGAGAGGAAGAAGAGAAGTTATGGAAGATGGCTATGGATTCATGCTCGATATTCATGGAGATCCTAAGCAGGTAAATTAATTATCATGTAATTATTAATTTGCAATGATTATTTTCTTTCTTAATTTTCTCTATTTATCCTTGTATTTCAATATATCTTCTACATGCACAGACAATTATTGATAATAGACTTTCTTTCTTGCGGACGTCAATTTTTTTTGAAATTTCGGAAAAAATTATACAAAAGATGTGTCAGTTAAACTAAGAATATCCGTACTTGAGATTTTTCTTTCTAATGAAATTCCTAATGCTTGTACCAGGCATTTTTCACCGTAATTGACGGGCACGGCGGCCGTGCCGCGGCGGAATATGTGGCCGGAAATTTAGGAAGAAATATTGTGAAAGAGCTTGGAGATGAGGGTAAACAGTTAGAACAAGCAATGCGCGTAGGTTACCAAGTCACTGATAAAGAGTTTCTTAGCCAGGTAAGTTATGTATATTGTATAAAACATGTATACATTTGAACGTTTCAACACATTGTGTGAACTAAAAATAAATTCTTTTTGATTCGGTCTATTGTTAGAATATCATTTCCACGCAGTCAACTCTGTTGGTTCTGTATAATAGATTTCTTATGATCTAAGCAATCAGCATAAGGCATTTACCTAAAGATAAGGACAGACGTGTTATTGGAAATTTATTAATTAAAAAAATTGTAATAATAAAGGAATACACTGTGACGACACATGAGTAATAATGTACATATATTAACCTATTGTTTTAAGATTAAGTAAACCAAAGTTTAAGTTTAAGATCAGAGAATTCTAACTCAATATTGGTCTAATATGTTAATTAGTTCAATGAAAGCAATCAAAATTTTGATACGCAATAAGTCTATACTGTTTATATATTTATATGAAATGTGTTCACTTACAGGGTGTTAGCAGTGGAGCTTGTACCGCAAGTGTGCTATTGAAAGACGGCGAGTTGCATGTAGCAAATGCAGGCGATTGCAGAGTAGTTTTGAGTAGGAACGGGGTAGCTGATTCTCTCACTAACGATCATCGTCTCAGCAGGGAAGACGAACGTCGCCGTATTGAGAATGCTGTTAGTTCAACATATCCTTATATTTTTGTTCATAATTAAATTTGAAATGTTAAATTTAGGGTAACATGAAATGAAAAAATTTATAATCGCTAAGTTTTTTTTTTTTTAAAATACTGTGACGTGGCATTAAAAAAATGTAAATGTTCAACTCAATATCTCAATAAATTAAAATATATATATATATCTTCAATTAATTTGAGTTCTACAAATTAGAAAGGACAATGAGAAATCAACATTAGGATATGAGCATTTCGATACTGGCTGTTAATTAAAAGTTCTTAACATGGCAGGGTGCATTTGTGCATTTTTGCAATGGAGCTTGGAGAGTTCAAGGTTCACTGGCAGTTTCGAGAGCCATTGGAGACCTGCATTTGAAAGAATGGATCATTTCTGAACCAGAAACTAAAAGGCTTTCATTAACTTCAGATTGTGAATTCTTGATAATGGCTTCTGATGGGTTGTGGGATAAGGTATACTCATTTGTTTGTTTATGCAAAATTGGCATCCAAAAATACAAGGAAAAAATTCTTAGATACTAAAATTTATGCTAAAGTTATGCCTTTTGGTTTACATTTAAGCTCTTTGTAGTGTGCTTTAGATCAGCTAAAGCTGATAATCTTGTGTGAAATAATCAGGTGAATGCGCAGGAGGCAGTTGATGTGGTTTCGGGAAACAAAAGTTCCATGGAATCATGCAAAAAGCTTATAGATATGTCTTCTAGCAGAGGCAACATGGATGATATTACTGTTATGGTAATCAACCTTGACAAATTTGCGCCAAAAAGTCATTAATGGCGGTGGATTGGCACAGTGAAAACAAGAAGTAAATTCATCATTTTCGACCCCATTGGTCTCCCTTATGATGAGTAGAAATGCACATCAAAATGATTAGTTATGACAGAACAGTTTTGTATGATATTCTAGAATGCAGTAGATCAAAATAGTCATCTGATTTTCAGGTGGGTATTTCTTACTTTTCGTTTTAATTTTCTCTAGTGGCAATGTGAATAGAAATCGAGTTTAGTACAATGCCTAAATTAAGCCTTGTTTTTGCTTGCTCAGTATATTTCGGTAATTGGTAGAGCCATTTAGTATAATCCTATTGAAAACTTCTAAAAGATTATTTTGAGATAATTTCCACTCTAATTGATTTTCGGACTGAGGTAAAGCTTTGGATCTCGAAAGAACCTAACAATCATTTCGGCTTTCTCAGCTGATAGGTCTGTGTTCTCCAGAATGTATGTCTTGGATGCTTTGGCAATTGCTTCGATTGAACCAATGGCTTGGTTAAGCTGAAAGAGATGGATGAGGAGATGTTATGTTATTAAAAAAGAATTAATCTTCAGACCTATATGATCATCAAACCATAAATGGAAGAATCATATTATAAGTATGAAGACCTGGCAGCTACAAACTCACAACTGTGAAATAAATCTGGGATTGAAAATTAAACTCCCGTTGAGAAGCAATCAGATTTCCACAACATTTTGACAGATAGAGTAGTCATCCACGATACTTTTAATATTCATAAACAATCAGCATACTAGCAGACTATAAATAGGAAAAGAGCATATTACAAATCTAAACTTCAAAATACAAAACCAAACAAGTTTATAAGCCAAACTTACCAGAGAATAGAGAAAGTTCAATTTGCTGGAATATCAAGACTTCTAGCAGAGGAATGCATGAAGAATGCAATAGAGGACTTTTGTGAAACAAAGAGTACATAGTAAACAAAATAGTTTGCATTAAGGTGTAGTAAATTACCGCATTTGCATCATGATTGTCAATCAATGGTATGGATGTGACCACTCTGAGGAAAACATCCATTGTCTGTACTGCTCGCCTCCTCTTCACATGCAAGAAAAAAGATATGTTAATCTCCTAAAACAAATGTTATTAGATAAAATGATATAACAAGGGAAAAGTTACAACCAACCTCAGCCTTCAATTTTGATATAGCATCCTGGCGCTTGCAGACTGAAGATATTACATAATATTTAATTTAGTACTTGAACAGAATGATTGAAGTGAGCTTCAGAGTATAAGAACTTACCCCCACGAGAGTGAGCTATTTTAACAATCTTCTCAAACCCCATCTCCCTATCTTGAACTGGCACAAATGTTGGCCTACCAAGCTCTATTCCATATCTTCAAAAACATCCAGACAAAGATTCCATATCTTCAAAAAAAGAATCCAAATTCAAAAGAAATCAGAATCGACAATATTTCAGAGTCACTCACTTGAAGTACGAGCGAACAAAAGAATCATTTTGCTCCCTTGTAGGAAGGGCAAGGACCACATAGAAATGAGCAAACTGCTCCTTCAATTTCTTAATTCTACAACAAGTCCATCGATTCAGTCAAAAAAAGTTCATTTAAATATGCTTGGATTGGAAAATGTAACCGACTACCTGCTGAACACCACAGCAGTATTGTGGCAGTCCCAATTTGTTATAAAAACAAATGAAATTGACAAGCCTCCACAGTTGAAAATAAAATCCTGCAGAAAAGAACCCTAAGAATTGAGCCGGTCAACGAAATATAAATTAACAAATACATAAATAATAAGAGAAATAAAAAGGTAATTACTGGGGCAACAAGAACAAAATTAAGACGAAAAGAATTTGCGCTGAGAAACGAGGAGATGAAACTGATGAATGACGGATGTTGTTCATCTCTCCACTTGCTGCTCATCATACAAACTCCAGCACAACCTTCAATCATCAAATAATATATTGACTCAAAATTCCAACATTTCAAGAGTACATAAAGTAAAATTTGTCAGAAATTTAAATGTATTAAATAAAATTTGCTCATTAGCAAAATTGAACAATTCTGAGCAGCTTTTGCAAATTATTGACTCAGTTCCATCATTTCAGGAGTGCATAAATGAAAATAACTTTTTTCAAAAACTTAAGCTTATCAAACAAAATTGCACAATTATACGCAGCAGCTTCTGCAAATGATTTTATAATTAGTATTCTTCATTTTCTTCTGATTTTAAGCAAACAAATGATCTTTGAGTACTAATAATGATCTATTAATATTTAATATATTATGTATTTTGACTACTGTGACGAGAAAATTTTATGTTAGTTTCTTTTATTTTTATCTCGAGGTTTCTCAACGACCAAACGGATCAATGTGTAATTCGTAATCTGTTTTCTCAGCAACCAAACAATCAAATGGAGCGAAAACATTTAAGAATTTGAGATAATCAGAGGAAATATTACCAGAACTTGCGAAATTTGATGGATTTTGAGCCGTTGGATCGCTGAAGCTTGATCTGCAATTCGCCATTTGCAAAGCTTTTTTAGAAATTGAAGTTTGCTCGAGAAGGATATTTTGAGAAAGAAGCGGGAAATTGACCTTTTATAGCCGTGCCCGCAAACCTTATGACCCTCAAGTTCATATTATTTACAAAAAAAAACTGCTTTCAGAATTCAATTCTCTTTTCCAATAAGACAACGAACTTTGACGATAATTTAAGTTTGAAGATCTACTATAGAATTGCATGAGATCAATTGAAAAAAATTATTTGAAAAGTTTTAAATAAACTATATATGTTACAATATATAAAAAGCATATTATTTCAAATTATGACATAACTATAAATTATAAATGATAGCTGAGATAAATTAGAATATTAAAAAAAAATTCATTGTTGCACACATTCACACTTATAATTTAGAGCTCTGATGTTTAATATGTTAATGTAATTTTTATGTTACGTTATATCTATCAACAATTAAAAAAAGCTTGTCATAAATTCAATTAATATTAAATAGTTACACTATTTATTTTAATATAAATCAATTACAATTGTTGTTTCCGTTACAATCCAAGAGGAGTAACATTATACTTATTAGTTTTTATCAGAGATAAATTAATAATTTATTATTAATAAATTAGTCAAAAGAATCAAAATATCATTTTAACCTTATGGGAGTCAGATTAAGAGAGGATCATAATTGTTTATAATATTACCCTTAGTTAAGGGTTGTGCTAGTGTGTTTGCTTTAGTTTGATTTATAAGGCGTGTAATCACTTTAATGGTGTGGGTTTTATAGCAATAGTCCATTTGTGAAGCCCAAACTTCTTCAAAGCAAAAAGGTCCACTAAATTTCATTTTGGGCCCCATTTTGCTCTTTATCCTTCGTTAGTTATTTGCAGCTTAATTTTTTACACGGCCAGAAACAAGAATGCGAACGCGATGGAGATAACAGAGTCAAACTCAAACAACTCCAAAACGTCAATACCAGCACTCTCTTCTCCCTCTAAATTATCCTCCAAACGCCTCTTATTTGACCGCCGTTACGGTTGGATGTAAGCTTTTATTTGTTTTTTCCCTTTCTTTCTAATGTAAATTTGATATAACAAAAAAAAAATTATAGTGAACATGATTTTATTTTTTTGGATTTTATTTATTATGCAGATTCGATGAATGGAAGGACCCATCTGAAGAAGCTCTAGCTGGCGGCCGTGGAATGTAAGTTTTCTTGCATTTTTTTCCTTTTCTTGAACTGGGATAAACTATTAGTGAGAATTATGATTTATAAGTGAATTTGATTTTGTTTTGTTGTTAATTAATATGCAATTTTTCTTTCTTGGGTATTTGAAAAGGTTTTGCATAGTGCCTCTAGCAAATGCTTGCTTAAAGACGGCTTCAGAGTCGGTAAGCTGAATTTTCTTTAATTGTATGTACATGACACGTGTACATTGTTGTTCTTTAGAACATTGTGTTCATCACATTTGTAATACTTTGATGCATCTGATTCTTTTCTGAGGAGTTCTACTTCACCATGTTGTTGATTAATGAGTTGTTATAGAGAATCATTAAGTTGAGAGAATTCTATTTTGGTTCTGGTGGAGCTGTTTTTTAATTAGCTTCCTTATTTGCGTTTTGTTTATATAAATTATTTGATAGTGGCAGGGCTTGTTTATAATGATTGTGCTTTTTCAGCAATGGGAATTTTGTAGTCATCCATTCTTTAACAGGTTTTGCGTACTAGATTAGCTTGTCAAGAAATTGATGCGTTGGTTAAGTATCTTCAAATCGTGTAATATTTTGGTACTTGTTAACTATCATATTCTTGGACAAGCTTTATACGCAGTGACTTCACGTGGTTTGATAATTACCTAGACCTCTTGCTTTGATTCTTAGGAGTTAGGAGTTGTTGGAGGGTGATTGTCTAGATTAGTTAGTCAGCGTTTACTGAGAATTTTGTGAAGTCAACCCAATTAAGTTTCTGACCCGATTCATTTAATATATCTTTTGTCACAATTTTGGGTGA
Organism: Luvunga scandens; assembly: GCA_030449905.1. Lineage (NCBI taxonomy): Eukaryota > Viridiplantae > Streptophyta > Magnoliopsida > Sapindales > Rutaceae > Luvunga > Luvunga scandens. The sequence continues at coordinate 24,825 of JASUUG010000458.1, read as the reverse complement.
CTTCTTTTAGATCTTTATCAAGAATTAGGAGTGTAGAGTATGCTCCTGGGTTTAGGTTTTAAGTTGCGAGCTGAACAAAGTTGATGGTGTTTTCGAAAGATGGAAAGTGAAATTATCAACTACAATAACATCAACTTTAAAACATTTTTCTCTTGAGACTGAGGTACAAGAGTTTAGAAGCGCACTGTGACTTGGTTCATAGATTTGGCTATGACATTTTAACCGAGGTTAGGCTATTAAATCGCAAAGAGTTGAAACATTTCTTGGAAGTTTTTCACTATTGTTGAGTTTTCTTTGATCTCCTAGGTAGTCCTTTAATGAAGAAATTGCTTCAATATTTTTAAGGTTGGTTTTTGCCAAAATCTGTTTCAAATTGAATGTCCAATGCGGCACTGTCCCTTTTTCGATGTAATATGCCGAATATCCTTGCTACATATTCAAGTTAATAATACAAGCATTAATGTGATCCTCCATTATTATCAAATATAATCCTTATGCATGTAGCCCAAAATTTCATCCAATTTCTATAGAAGTTTTCCTCTTTCCATATAGCTCTTTGCATAAATGCAACTGTAATTTGTTTACTTTTATATTCATATGATATGATGACTGCATTTTTGAAACTTGCGAATGAGGCATTTAACAATTTTCCAAATAGTTAATGGTTTACACATTTGTTTTCTTGTTGCTTTTCCTCATTTGCATGTCTTACTCTCATTTCAAGGCTAATACCTTCTGCAAGAACTGAGTGCATATTCACACATATTATGATTTCTATCTAATCCTGACCGATAATTTGCTGTTTGAGCTTTTGAAAACTAACTTTTTTATTTTACTTGTGTTCCCTGCATTTTATACAGATAAATGCTGCAGCAAGCCAGGCTGCCCGAGTTTATGAAAGGACAGACCTCTTCTGTCCTCAGTCATTGCACGCTTGTCTCAATGACCAGCTTCACAAATTCACATCTATCATACAGAAACCAGAATTGACCTTGTTTTCCCTAAAAGGAAATTCTCCGTGTTGGATTCTACCCGTTGCTCTTCACATTCAGACATTGAAAACAGAGAACGACAAATAGCTTGATGTTCTAAAACTATTACCAATATTTTTCATCTATACCTATCATTTCCAGGCATATGCGGGCATGTAAATTCATTTTCTTGCTCCGAAACACCAGAACATGTACCTCACGGCAACTTTGTTGGATCAGTACATTATGTTGGTTATAGACTTATAGGGTTATTTGTTACTATTATTATCATTTTTTTAAATCTAGCATTAATTTCTTTTTTATGTATTTCCGAATAATCGTAGTTGAAAGTGTCATCTTAACAGGCAACGTACGCTAAACACGTTGATTAATTTGTTTCATTCTCCTTTCCACTTGATTCCTGTAGCTTCAATTCATTGATCTCTTCTAGAGTCCACTGAATGATGCTTAATGCTTTGGCTGAATTGAATGACCTTATATATTTTTACTAAACCGAAAATAAAATAGAAAAAATAATGTGTTAATATGTCTAATATGATCATTATATAGAAGTTCACATTACTTCAATAAAATTTGCCAATTTTATAGGCTACTTTTGAAATTCACACGCATAACAACATAGTTTACCAAATTTATAGCTACTTTTTCGAGCAGTTGATTTCTATAATTTCTAGCGAAGTAGAAGCATGTTATTTTAGAATGGGTTAGTTTAAGTTAAATTATTGAATTAAAATTTTGACAAAAAATTTGAACAATTGATTTCAAGCAGTGTAATTGTGGATAAATGGCTATCATTAAATGTTATTTGAACTTTCAATATTTACAACTAGATTACTTAAAATTTAATAGTTCAAAATTTATGCTAAAATTTTAAATAAAAAATTTAAGTCAAAATAGCCTGATCATTATTTTATAAGCCACAATAATTTTATGCCAGCCTTTAATTTGTATTGTCATTAAGATGGTTTTCTAAATTTCCTCTAAAATGTATAATTTTAAATTTGTTGTCCTTGTTGGTTGAACCAATGAAAGTTTCTATTTAGAGATGGCCAATGGTTCTGACGTCACGAGACACGGCACGACACGAGCGTGTTTTTGTAGAGCATGCAGTATGGCACGACACGATGTGGGCCGGCCAAGTTTAGAATTTTAGGCACGCAGACCTTAAAAGCATGGCACGATTAAAGATATACCAAAGAACGGCAGATGAAAATGTATGCAATAAGTATATTTCACTTTTAATGAAAGTAAACTTAAAATTTTATGATTTTATAAATAATTTGAAATTAAATCTTTTAATATATTTTATTAGCTCAAATTTTTTAAATTTATTTAATCCTTAGTTTCAAAAAAATTATAATTGATTTATGTTTATAATTTATTAAATAAATAATCGATATCATGATTTTAATAAATAAATATTAAATATCATGATTTTATAATATATGTATTAATATTATTTATGAACTATGATATATGACTCTACATAATTTGAAGTTAACAATTAAGTTAACCCTTAAAAAAATTTTATTATTATTGTTTTTGTTAAGTATTATAAAAGACTTCTAATACTATTGAGTCAAACTTAATAATTTAAATTATATTCTCTTATTATTATTAATTTATTATTATTGAATATGAACTTGAATTTTAAATTTTAGATGGTATTAAATATAAATAAAAGCGCATGAATTCAAAAAAATATATAGACTTGAAAAAAAAAACTCCAATAATTTAGTATGTAATATTAAGAAAATAAAAAAAAATTAATGGACTTTTTTTCTTAGATGCAACATAACACGGCCCATGGCACAACACGTGTGGGCACAACATGTGTGCCGAACCGAGTCTAATAAAAAATTAAACACAACATGAGCATGAAAACACGTGAACTTTTCTTGACCGGCATGAGCACGATACGGCACGGCTAATTTGCCACTTACTTCCATTCATATATAGAATCCGTAGTCCCTTGGCGGTGTAGCGGTCGTAGCGGGCCAGAGGAGAAGACCCGAACAGAAAAAAATTACAAAGTATGTTCTTATCTGTGATTTCTTAAAAATCTAGCGATCCAAATATAATTACTATAAAATAAAATATTCCTTCTTTAACGTTCATTGAATCAGGTTCCACTGATATATATTTGCCTTCGTTCGTATAGAAGCTTCAGCGTAAAAGAGGACGCTAGAACACAAAAGGAAACACTTTGACGTGAACCAAAATAATCATCGCTCCAATCAAATCCACGAGAAATGAAAATTAATTTTCTCTTTCAATAAACCCTAGATCTACGCTTTTTAACTTCATAATTTTTTCTCAAACCGCCGCAGTCAACGCACGCCGAAACAGCTAACCAGTTTGCCGAGTTACCGGCCACTCATAGCAGTTGGCGGTAACTTCTTCACCTGCTGCCGCCAGCTGACTGAAGCACAGGCTGACATCTCCAACCGTTGGAACTCGCCGCTCACTCCGAAAATCGGATAGCACGGAAGGTAATTTAATCTATTGTTTATTATTATTATTATTATTATTATTATTATTATTATTATTATTATTATTATTTCGTTTTTATTAAGTTTGTGATTTAAATTTGTTTTGAAGAAAACCAATTATAATATTAGGTAGTTTGCTTATGATTTCTAATCGAAGTTGAGTTCTATTAAAGAGTAGCCTCATATCCCTTAAAAAATCATTATGACTATTGTTTATTAATTTTTATCTTAAAATGCTTAAAAAGCATCTAGGAGTTCGTTTGCTGCAGTTTTCATGTCACTATCTCTTGTCCTGATCCATGAGGAAAATTGCAACCTGTTCGCAAAAAAAAATTCTTACTGGAAATTATTAATAGTTAAAGTAATCAGTATTTGCTAGTGATTATAATCAAGATTAATGATCATAAGATCATCCAGACTGAAAGAACTAACTTTAAGATCTAAGGTCTGTTTTTGAACTATAATATTTGATAAAATTGAGATTTTCAGTGTTAAAAAAAATTACGGTTCAAAATGAAATGTCTTTAACAAAAAATAAAATAAAATAAAATTGTGTATCTAGAAAGTTGGAGATGAAAAGAGAGAAAATTGAAAAGAAATTCTAGAGGGTGAAATGAAAAATGAAGACAGACAAATTTAATAATATAATTTGAAGTACAAGCGCATATTCATACATTTCATTGTCATTCTCCACTGTCAATTCATTTTTTTATTAATTTTATGGCGGGCTGGTGTTTGACTTTTGTTGATTGTGTTGTGGGAGCTGGCCCCAGTAATAAACCAATCCAAGTCTCTCTCTTTTTTTTTGGTAAGCTTCTTCAATTATTATCAATTTTGCTTAGAGGCTTCGCTGCAGATTATAGATCTTTTTATTTAAAGGAGTAGATGCATTTTCAAATGTCTGCTTGAGCATTTTTGAGATGTTGGGAGTTTACTGGTACACTAGCCCCAAAAAAGTGGTCCAGATGTCTTTTCCCTTATATAGTAAAAAAAATTAAACTGTGTAACTTGTTTCCATCTGAGGAAAGTCAAAGACTCAAACTTTCTCATCCTTCATGGGATAAGCCAGGGCACAACTAAATAGACAATTTGAGTCTTTGACCTCCTTAAATGTTGAAGTTAAATAGATCAATTCTTTGTAAAAGATAGAACTTCTTTTAGTGCATATTTGATGGATAAAATAAAAAATTTGTTTCTCATATTTATAAATTTCCAATATGCATACAATTTTGAGCTTCAGTAAATCACATAAAAGGATTTTTTTTTTTTAATTTTAAAATACTTTGATTAAAAATAATTGATAATCGATTCTAATAAACTTCATGTAGAGAATTTATATTTTCTACTACATACATTTTTTCCCATCTGTTGTCTTAAAAGAAAATGGTAATGAAGATATTAACATCAATATTTTTTCTTTGCACATTAGATATTATAATGAATAACCAAGCCACCAAACTAAAACAAAGATAATAGAAAGAGACAAAAAAAAAAGGCCTTGGAATAGGCTATGTGTTAGTCAAATCCCATCAAAAAGCCAATGGCCGTCCACTTTGAAATTTAAAAGAAAAAAAGAATTGACCGAAAGAATAGAAGTGGGAATAGAATGATTCTAGAAAGTGTTAGAAAGTAAGAAAAATAAGGCAACTTTTATAAGATAAAGAAGTAACTTCTGATCTAAATGCAGATGAATTCACCGTCATCCTTCACTAAACAATTGAGGTTTATTTTTAATTTTCTGTCTTCATTTCCAACTTCTTAGGTACACAATTGCTTTTTATTTATTTTTTGTTAAAATGTATTGTTTTGAACTTTATTTGAACACTATGAATTGATCTTGAACTTAAAGTTTGATCTTTGAGTTAATCATTAATGCTTGTGAATTCTGATTTGCTTATATCATTTATAATTAGATTTGATGAGAATCATTTTACATTTGAGTATATTTGTGTTTGATGTTAATTATTATTCTTTAATTTAACCTTGCAGTGATGTTTGGTTTTTGTTTTTGTTAATTGAAGGCTTTTAATTTCTGGTGCATTTTATAGGTTGACGACTGAAAGCTATGGGGTGGTTTCGAGCTGGTTCAAGTGTGGCAAAGCTTGCCATTAAGAGGACTTTATCTCAGGGTTGTTCATATACCACAAGGACACGCATCATTCCATTGCAAACCCGGCACTTTCATAGCACTGTCTTGAAATCGAAGGCGCAATCTGCTCCTGTGCCTCGGCCTGTACCCTTATCAAAGTTGACTGATAGCTTCTTAGATGGGACTAGTAGTGTTTATTTAGAGGAGCTTCAGAGAGCTTGGGAAGCTGATCCAAATAGCGTCGATGAGTCATGGGATAATTTCTTTAGAAATTTTGTTGGACAGGCTGCTACTTCTCCTGGAATTTCGGGGCAAACAATTCAGGAGAGTATGCGCTTGTTGTTGCTTGTGAGAGCATACCAAGTTAATGGTCATATGAAAGCAAAGTTGGACCCATTGGGATTGGAAGAAAGAGAAATCCCCGATGATTTGGACCCTGCTCTTTATGGGTTGACGGAAGCTGATCTTGATAGAGAATTCTTTATAGGTGTGTGGAGGATGGCTGGGTTTTTGTCTGAAAATCGTCCTGTGCAGACCCTTAGATCCATATTGACGCGACTTGAGCAGGCTTATTGTGGGAGTATTGGGTATGAGTACATGCATATTGCAGATCGTGATAAATGTAATTGGTTGAGAGATAAGATTGAAACCCCAACACCAATGCAATACAATAGACAACGCCGTGAGGTTATTCTTGATAGGCTCATATGGAGTACACAATTTGAGAACTTCTTGGCAACTAAGTGGACAACAGCGAAGAGGTTTGGTCTGGAAGGTGGGGAGACTTTTATCCCTGGCATGAAAGAGATGTTTGACAGGGCAGCTGATCTTGGGGTTGAGAGCATAGTTATTGGAATGTCTCACAGAGGAAGACTTAATGTGCTAGGTAATGTTGTTCAAAACCACTTCGTCAAATATTTAGTGAGTTTAGTGGTGGTACGAAGCCTGTAGATGAAGATGGGCTCTACACTGGTACTGGTGATGTTAAGTATCACCTGGGAACTTCGTATGATCGACCAACTAGAGGTGGTAAGAGAATTCATTTATCTTTGGTTGCCAACCCAAGTCACTTGGAAGCTGTAAACCCAGTTGTTGTTGGAAAAACTAGAGCGAAGCAGTATTACTCCCATGATGTGGACAGGACCAAGAATATGGGTGTTTTGATTCATGGTGATGGTAGCTTTGCTGGTCAAGGTGTAGTTTATGAAACTCTACATCTGAGTGCACTTCCAAACTACACAACTGGCGGCACTATACACATTGTTGTGAACAACCAAGTGGCCTTCACCACTGATCCAAGGGCAGGCAGATCCTCTCAGTACTGTACTGATGTTGCCAAGGCCTTGAATGCCCCCATTTTCCATGTAAATGGGGATGACATCGAGGCAGTTGTTCATGTATGTGAGCTTGCGGCAGAATGGCGGCAGAAATTCCATTCTGATGTGGTGGTTGATTTAGTTTGTTATCGGAGATTTGGGCACAATGAGATTGATGAGCCATCTTTCACCCAGCCCAAAATGTACCAGGTTAGCCCTGCTATAATTACCCATGGGATTATTGTTAGACTTGAGGCTATCTTACAACATGTTTTGCAACTTCATTCTATTATTTTATTTTGTTCCTGTGTTGTTTCACAGACCCTTGTATCATGTATTTGAAGTTTCTTATTACGGTCTAGTCACACAAGTCAGCCAATCTCATGTTTCTGATAAAATGGATGCTAACAGGTCATCAGGAGTCATCCATCAGCTTTTCAGATCTACCAAAAGAAACTATTAGAATCTGGGCAGGTGACTCAAGAAGACATTAATAGGATACAGGACAAGGTCAATACAATCCTCAATGAGGAATTCATGGCAAGCAAAGATTATGTTCCAAAACGAAGGGATTGGCTGTCAGCTTATTGGGCTGGGTTCAAGACACCCGAACAGCTTTCACGTATTAGAAACACTGGGTATGTTGATGGTTTCTTTAGTTATATATTTTCGTTGCTGTCTCCAACATCTTTAATTTATTTTGATGTTTACAGGGTAAAACCAGAGATCTTGAAGAATGTTGGCAAAGCCATCACAACCCTTCCAGAAAATTTTAAGCCTCACAGGGGGGTTAAGAAAGTGTATGAACAGCGTGCACGAATGATTGAAACAGGGGAAGGCATTGATTGGGCAGTTGGGGAGGCCCTTGCATTTGCTACATTGCTGGTAGAGGGTAACCATGTGCGATTGAGTGGTCAGGATGTTGAGAGAGGAACATTCAGTCACCGGCATTCTGTGCTACATGATCAAGAAACTGGGGAGAAGTATTGCCCGCTAGACCATGTTATGATGAACCAAGATGAAGAGATGTTCACTGTGAGCAATAGGTAATTGACACCACTTTTCCATGTGTTCTCTTTTGTCTAGTGTGTTCTCTCTCTCTCTCTCTCACTCACTCATTTTCACTAGAAAATGCTGTGTCATAATATTTATTTTGAAACAAAGTTCCGCAAAGTTTTACTATAATCTGCCCAACCATATGTGAACATTGTATTGCCTTTTCAATAAGGCGAATGCTTATGCATTCCATACTGGGAGTGGAGTATTTTTGTTGGAAAATATTCTCTCTGTTTGTTGGCAGTTAAAAAGTGATCTTCATTTCTTTACACCTGATAATTTTTAACAAAGTGTTGCTTGCTAATTTTTGTTATTTGCATATGAAACTTTTGTTTTCTGTGCAGCTCTCTTTCAGAGTTTGGTGTTCTTGGATTTGAACTGGGTTACTCTATGGAAAATCCAAACTCATTAGTATTATGGGAAGCTCAATTTGGGGACTTCGCTAATGGAGCACAAGTAATTTTTGACCAGTTTCTCAGCAGTGGTGAGTCCAAGTGGTTGCGTCAAACTGGACTTGTTGTGCTGCTCCCACATGGTTATGATGGTCAGGGCCCTGAACATTCAAGTGCACGATTGGAGCGTTTCCTTCAGGTATTCCCCATTAGAGCATTTGTAATCGTCATTTATTTGCTAGTTTGGCTGTGGTTTTCATATCTTTTCTAGTGGAATGTTGATGAAATGATTTGGCTCTGTTGCCAACTAATAGATTTGTTTATTGTGGTAGATGAGTGATGACAATCCATTTGTTATACCTGAGATGGATCCAACTCTTCGGAAACAAATTCAAGAATGTAACTGGCAGATTGTGAATGTCACGACTCCTGCTAATTATTTCCATGTTTTGCGGCGTCAGGTGAGTAGAACTTGTTTAATCATTACATTTCGACCATTTCATGACTGTTCATAAGTGCATTTTCTTATGCTTTCCTGTTATGTCTTGTAGATACACAGGGAATTCCGGAAGCCTCTCATCGTGATGTCTCCCAAAAACCTGTTGCGTCACAAGGACTGCAAATCTAATCTTTCCGAGTTTGATGATGTCCAAGGTCACCCTGGTTTTGACAAACAAGGGACCAGATTTAAGCGGCTTATTAAGGATCAGAATGGCCACTCTGATCTTGAGGAGGGTATCAGACGTCTGGTTCTTTGTTCTGGAAAGGTGTGTAATGCTCTTTGTGCTGCTCTATCTTCTATACAATTTTCGCGAGTTAATTCTGGGAACGCGCATATGATCTTGAGAACGCGCATATGATTCTATTTTATATCTAACTTTACAGTCAGGACATCACAATAATTTTACTGCTGCCTTTTAGGCATCCTAATTAAATAATCTGAAGCCACCAAGGAAAAGTGGTACAAGATTGGCTTGATTAAGTTTTTGTAGTGATTGCTATTGATACAAAATTCTATGCCTTTTTTGCTTGCAGGTTTATTACGAGCTTGATGAAGAGCGGAAGAAGTGCAGTGCAAGTGATGTTGCAATTTGTAGAGTGGAACAGCTTTGTCCTTTCCCGTATGACCTGGTTCAGCGAGAGCTTAAACGATATCCAAGTATGTTTTCTGAACTTATAGCCTGGGTGATTGTGCGGTATTTATAATAGTGAAGCTGCTATCTTTACCCCTTTTTCTTATGAGGCTGACTTACTTTCTGACCTTGATTCTTTTAGATGCCGAGATCGTTTGGTGCCAGGAAGAGCCAATGAACATGGGTGCGTACACCTACATTTCACCCCGACTTGCCACTGCCATGAAAGTAGTGGATAGAGGAACCATAGAGGACATCAAATACATTGGCCGCGCTCCATCTGCTGCCACAGCTACTGGCTTCTATCAGGCTCATGTTAAAGAACAAACTGAGCTCGTGCAGAAATCTATTCAACCGGAACCAATCAAGGCCCCTGCTGAAATCTGTTAAAACCCTTTTATTGTTTGTTTTGATGTTTCGATAATTCTTTTCCTTTCTTCGGCACCATGGTGATCGGTTCCCAGATCCAGCTGAATTTCCATTTCAATTTTCTGCTCTTCTGTTGTAATAATGTTATGCTGTTACCAGCTATATTTTGGTGTAAAGGTGAATGAACTTGACTTACATATTTGTCTATTGAGTCGGCCTGTGAATGGATGGCAAGATGGTAAAAGAATGCAAAAAAGTTTGTTTTTTCTGTTGCTCTTTTATTATCAAAACCACTAGAGACCCAAGTGCTAAACGTGAGTAGGGGTGGGCGCGGATCGTTTGGATGAGATTGAGTGTAACCAATTAAAATTGGTTCGGTTTTGGGTCTATTTGGTTTATTTTGAATTTTAAATTTTTTGTCTGTCGGGTCTTATTAATGAAATAATTTTTTTTAATAATTAATTTATTATAATTTCATTACAAATATTAACAATAAGTATAAAATATTTAAAGTATATTTATTACTATTATTTTGTTAATTAGTACTGTCAAAATATGAAATATTAAGATTTAAGAATATAAATTTAGATTTTAATATTTCATATAAATAAACATAAAGTTATAAAGAAAAATAAAAATAGTAATAGTTACAATATAAAATAAAAATAATAATTATGTGTGAGTAGATTTATTGTAATTAAGTTGCATAATCAATTAATATGCAACACATTTCATATTTTAATAAAATTATAAAAATATCTCGATTTTTAAGTTTGACTATTTAATTTATTTAATTTAGTTGAATGAATGAAAATTTGAATCGGTATTTTAATTTTTTTTTATAAATTAATTATTCAAATATTTATAAGAACAAAACCGATCGGAATTCAAACTGATCCATCGATTCGATTCAGCTTTTTCTATACCTCGATTTTTTTGCCTAGTGATAAACGTGAGGAATATTACGCGCGTGATGGCTAATTCTCTGAAAAATTGAATACGTCCAAATTTAACAACACGTGGCATAATTGGGTGAACATAGCACTGCAACTCCATGCAACTGGAGGTGAGAATACCACCCATTCTCTTATCAACCTCTTGGCAGTACCCTGACCACCAGCGAAGTCCGAAGCCTTTAGAAATTTCCAGGCAAACAAATCAAGCAATTTACATGGCACAAAGTCTTCACAACAGAAACTCACAGGAACCACAATGCGGACGCTCATCTTGCGCCCACAATACCATTGCCACGAGCAACCCTCATGCTTCCTCACATCTTCCAATTCATTCATCCACAGCTTCAAGCCTCACAGGCGCTTCCATTTCGTCAAACCATGCTCGTCTTTGAAGCAGACCAAGAAGCAAAACACCCTTCAGAAGAGCACAACCAATGCTCCCCGGAGCTTGGGCTGGTTCTTTAACCCCAAGGGCGATGATGATGATAATAACAATAGGATTCAGGGAAATGGGATGGATGCTGAGAGTGAGGGATTAGAAGGGGACACTGCTGTTAAAGGCTCAATTTTGGCAGGTGTTTTGCTTTTGGGTGTTGTTGGTGGGTTTGGTACCGTTGGGTATGTTTATAAGGATCAGATTAATGCGTTTTTGACCCAGTTTTCTGGGTTTATTGAAGGTAATTTTTTTATTTTTCTTGTTCATTTGGTTTGGATTTTCTTTATTGGTAGGGAAATTTAGTTTCTTTTTTTAAGTAATATTGTGAGAGAATGAAGTGGACTTTGGTTGGGAACTTGAAATAGTGAGCAAGAAATGAGACGTTTATATGATCTTTGCAAATCTGGTTTTAGCTTGATTGAAATGGCGCTGACGTAAATGATTGGTGTTGTGAGACTTTGGTTCTCTATCTAATATTTTTCGTATGATAGCTAGTTGGTATATTTAATAACTTTTACTGGTAAACACAGTGCTTTAAATCCTCTTCATTAATACATTTTTGAGTTTCATTTAAAAAAATAAAAATGCTTTACAATCAAATGATATAATATTTTTGCTTGAAATGTCAGTGGATGGGCCAAGAGTTTTAAGAACTAGAAAATTAATGTTTTCGCGGGTTGGAGATGGCTATTAATCCAAGTGAATTGCTGTGAAGTGTGTGATACATTCACCTTGTAATTTCTCTGAATAATGACATGTAGATAGCGATAGGCTTGACTTGATCCTTCTGGAGCAGCTGATTGCTCTAGGAGGCTGCCTTGATCCTATTGTTACTTATAATTCTTACTTTGCAATAGAGAAAAGTGAAACCTATAATTCTATTCTAAATCTGCACTACAACATCAAATGATGCAGTTCAGGATTTTGGTACCTGTACGGCCATTATTGCATCATTCTGTAATTCCTGTACATCATCTTCATCATAGCCCTAGGTGGAAGCATTTTTTATATAGAAATATACTTTTGGCATTTGTGGCCTTTTGCTTATTTTCTTTGAAGAAGAATTTTGATTATTAATGTTCATGCTACAACATATTATTCAACGAACAGGTTATGGCCCAGCTGGCTATGCTTTATTTGTGGCAGTTTATGCTGGATTGGAGGTATCCATCTGAACTCTTCTAATCTTTGGTATTCAAGGTTGTGTAATTATTGTTTGTATAGTCCTTCATTTGGTTTACTTCTAATTTGAGATGTTCAGTGCATTTGACTTTAGGCATTTAGATTAACGACCAAAGATTAGAAAATAAATGTCATTTAGTAGTTTCTCTTTCTTCCTACGTATTAAACATGGCATAGCCTTCAGATTACCTTTTTCATTGAAAATCCTATATAACGGCAGAGAAGTTATTATGCTCTTTATGGGCTAGTCACTCCGATCCGCTGCTTCATTCCTAGTTTAGATGCCTGGTTTATGTTTCTCCTGTTTAGAATCAATACAAATTCGTTTTCATTGCCAAGCTGACTTTGTATAATGAATGATATGCTAGATTCTTGCGATTCCTGCAATTCCATTGACCATGTCAGCTGGACTTCTATTTGGTTCTGTAATTGGCACCATCATAGTATCCATCAGTGGAACTGTGAGTTGGCTTTTTTGTTCCTGTATTAAAACAGAATAATGATCATGTTTTCTAATTTGAATTCTAATAATCTCTTTTGCCCATAGGTGGCAGCAAGTGTTGCATTTTTGATTGCTAGATATTTTGCTCGTGAGCGTATCCTCAAATTCGTCGAAGGAAACAAAAAATTCCTTGCAATTGACAAAGCAATTGGAGAAAATGGCTTCAGGGTTGTTACACTTCTTCGTTTGAGTCCTTTGCTTCCTTTTTCTTTGGGGAATTATTTGTATGGATTGACATCTGTAAAGTTTGTACCATATGTTCTGGGAAGGTATGATTACTACCCATCTTGTTGCAGCATTTAGTCTTATTGTGACTTGTTTCCACTATATCTCTGAGGAGTACTCAAAGGCGTGTCCAAGTATGATAAAATTACAATTTAAATGTCATTGTTTGATGCTGGCCACACCATTTTGCTATAAAGAAGATTAAGTGCAATGCTTTATCACACTGTTGGTATGTGTAGTCTAATATAATTTACCCCTTTACTATTAATTTCTGCACTTTTAATCAAAATGTGGAGATGGCACTGTAGCTATATTATTTGCGTGGAAAAGAGACGATGTCCCTGCAAATTTTAATATCTGTGGCCTCATTTATACTGTTAAATTTATATCTAAAAATTAGAAAGAAAAATCCACACTATTTGATTAAGCAGTTATTCTGACTCAATTTCAACTAATAAATGTCATGCAGTTGGTTGGGGATGCTTCCAGGAACATGGGCTTATGTGAGTGCCGGAGCATTTGGGCGAGCAATTATTGTGAGTTTTTCTTTTCGCCCTTCTTCTTTTTGGTCGATACTCCCTATAACATGATTGCCCAACTTATGCATATAATTTTTCTATAATTTTTTTTCCTAATATTCCAGCAAGAAGAGTCTGAGGTTGGCTTACCTGGAGGAAATGGTCAGCTTTTGACGCTTGGGCTGGGATTATTGTTCACAGCCTTGGGTGCTGCATACATAACACGGCTGGCAAAGGTAATTTCCATATTTTTCTTAAATTTTCTTGATGACCAAAAATGTGTTTCCATGATCGATGAACTTACACTTTCATATGTGCTTTTTCATTGATTGTTATTTGGGACATGGAGCCTTGAATATATTTGCGTGTATGTTTGCATTTGTTGAGGGACTGGGCAATTTGATTTTTAACATATCTATTCTATGTGATGAATCCATGAATTGGACTATATTTTTTACATTTTCCTTGTAATTCTAATTCTGATATATCTTTAAACTCTCCTTGAGTGATAATTTTTTCTTTATTTGAATTATTTATCTGATCTAATTATGTTTTCCGTTTCCATAAGTATTGACAGTCAGGCTTTTGACAATGCAGGATGCTGTAAAGGATATTGAATAGACACCAGCATTGGTTTGCCCAATTAAGTGCATAGCAATATAGTTGAACTTGTAAAATGGACAGTTAGCTCTCCCATCATGTAAGTTGACCAGGTAGTATGATTGAACCCAAGAAAAGAGAGTATTTTTTTCCCCGGTTATGTTTTTAATTGTATTATCTTTCATTTGCTATGTGAATGGAGAAGCATTTAGTCATATGGTATAAATTCCCTATTATGGAGCATAAACTAAATGATAGATCTCTCAGAAGTTTCACATTTCAATGTTATTACACCTATAATGCATGAAAGAATAATTAACATATATTTTAAAGATTTGTATTCATGATTTTCTTCACATCATTTTGTTTAATTTTTTTAATTTTAGAAACTGTTGTAGCTTAAAGGTATAATACGAAGATTTGTTTCAAATTTAATAAGTTTTTTTATTTCAAACTAAATTGTGATGTATCGTCTTTATTAATATTAATATTAGACGGTATTGTATAATGAATCGTATCAAACAGAAAGACATGCGAGTAAAGGGAATTTAGAAACATATCAAGAAAGCGAGAAGATTAAATACATAATTTAAGGTGCTTCAGTCACGCAGAGTAACCAAATTAAACTTTCATATATTCTCATATCCCATATTCTGATTCATTTTTCTAGTGAAATGCACCAGTGAAGAATGGAAAACTATAGGTTTTAAAGTACTGTCGCGGGAGTGATATGGCTCTAACTCTGAGAAAAAAAACCCTAATGCAGTCTAGGGCTTAAAGATCAAATTCAAGGATGATGAAAACTCAGAAAGTGTGATTAAGGAGCGACTGAGATCATTCTAGGGCTGGTTTGTGGAATAATGAAGGTTAGTTGGTAAAATCAATAATAATGCAGTAACGATTTCTTAAGGCAAGCGTTTTAGGATTTCAATTGTCTGCATGTTGCTTTCGGATCGGCTGGAAATACTCATTCAATTGGAATAAAGATTCGGGCTAGATACTTGATTTCAGCTTCTTTTGGTCAACAAACCGGCCACATTCTGTTTAGTGATTTGGGGAGCACGTTCCACAAATATAAGTACTGATATGGCTTAGATATACTCATGTTAAAGCTTTGGCTACGGGTAGCTTGAATAATAGCGAATCTTTGGCCTGAATAGTAATGGCACATATTGTGATTGGTGGTGCAGTAGGGAAGTGTGCCAGTGAATAATGGAAAACCAAAGGTTTTATAAAGTATTGTCCTAGGAGTGATACGACAGCAACTCTGAGAAAAAGCCTTAATGTGTAGTCTAAGGCTTAAAGATGGAAATTCTAGTATGACGGAAACTCAGAAAGTACGATTCTAGTGTTGGTTTGCAGAATAAAAAGGGTTTAGTTGGTAAAATCAATAGTACAGCATTAACGATTTCTTAAGACTTCAGGCAAGTCTTTTATGATTTGTCCAGGGTGACAATTTGGGTCGAGATTCATTTATTCGATTTGATTTAGTATAAATTAAATGGGTTTGAATTTGAAAAAAAATTAATTCGTTTAATGGACAAGTGAATTCGATTTGATTCTAAAATTAAACAAATCAAATCTGATTTTTGAGGACATTGATTCGTTTACTCATTTTAGAATCAAAATGTTACATTTGTTTAATTAAATTACTTATTTATCCTTAAATATGTATGAAAAAGATTTTAATTTTAAAAGTTAATATAGTAATTATAAATGATAATAAAACAAAATATATAAATTAAAATTCATTATTATTCGTTATAGAATAAACAATTACTAAAAGAATCTGGATTTGATTCGATTTATTTATTAATTCCATTAAATGTAGTAGATGAATTGAACTAAATATTCTTTTAATAAACTAATGGAATCCAAACCAGTAGAATATTTGTTTATTAATTCTACTAAATGTAGTAGATGAATCGAACTAAATATTCTTTTAATAAATTAATTGAATCCAAACTAGTAGAATTTCGACGCAATTCATTTACGATTCGAATTTGGTCTGTTTATTAGTTTTGCCTATTAGGATTTTTATATGTCAAGCTAAGGGGAGAGGGCTTATTCTTAGTTGAGTTAGGCATCATAATGGAGATGGGATGGTAATGGTGACTAGTTTCAGGTTTTTTGAGGTAGAAGAAACCGAAACTAGGGCTGCTTTTTTAATTAAGAAGAAGGACGTTTCTTGAACAAAGATGCCGGTGAGAGGTTACTGTTGCTTATGGACGATTATGGCTGGTTGAATAGTGCAAGGGGTTGTCTAGTTATATGGTATTGAAAGGAATCCTAGTTAAGTCGAGGAATCTCATTCCTAGAAGGTGGGATTTTAGGATTTGTATTTTATTTATCTCGTAGGAACAGGAAAGCCGTTGGGCCAAATTTAAGGCTTTAGGACAGGTTTCTTAAGGGTCCTTTGGTCCTGGTGTCAGTTTTTAGGTAGTGACAAGCGTGAGGTCATTAGATGGTTTTGTTGGCTCAGAGTCACTTTGTGTGTTACTTGTCAGCATCTCATCAGTCTTACTAGCATTCACAAAATGCTTCAGTTGTTTGAGGAGAGTTCTGTAATCTTACATTGCGTTTTCTTTCTTTGGGATAGGAAAATATACACTGGCCTAGGTAACTTGAGAAATGGGCCGATCAATTAATTATAGGCGGTATTTTAGCTGGTGATAAAATTCAATTTTAAGTGAAGAATCGAATTTACATATGACAAAATGATTGGGAAAAAAAGAACAAAACAAAAATAGCGAGTTCAAACTGAAAACGATTGCAAACTGAGAACTAAACCACGCAGATTCAACCACTCAGCCAAAGGGCTGCTGCCCTCTAAATTGGAGCTTAGCCGTTCGAACCCCATAAATGTATTGTGAAGGTAATTTTTTTCTTTTACAAATATGAGTGAAGGTAATTTTTTCTCTTATTATGTATGAGTGGAGTAGACATCTTTCAAAAATTAAAGAGGGTTGAAAATCTAGTAGGAATGGCAATGGGGTGGGGTGGGGGTGGGGAGGCCTACCCCATTCCCCATCCCATTAAAATTTTTGCCTCCATTCCCCACCCCATTCCCCAATAAATTTAGTGGGGTGGGGATGGGAAATCCCCACATGGGAAATGATTTTCCCATTCCCACCTCATTTCCCATTTATTTATTTTATAGTAGATATATATTTATGATTTCAATAAATTAAAAACTTAAATAAAACCATTACCATATTATAAAATATTTAAATTATTAAAAAAATCTCAAAATGTTTGAAACAATATCTTAAAATGATATCAAAATTGAAAAATGTTTGGAGAGAGTAATATTTTATAAGAAAAAAAAACATAACAATGTTTTAGGGTTGAATAAAAATTAGATTGTAGGGTTTTTTTTTAGTTATAACCTATTTATATAAAGTAAAAATAAAAAGAAAATTTATTAACTAACATTGTAATTGATAAAAAAAATTATTAAATAAAAATTAGAAAAAATATTTATATATATAATGGGGATTGGGGTGGGGGTGGGGTGGGGAGTACAAAACCAAACCCCATCCCATTAAGAATTTTGGAATTATTTTTCCTCCATTCCCCACCCCATTCCCCAAAAATTATTTAAAATTCACCCCATTTGGGGTGGATCCCCATGGGACCCCAAACCCATGGAGGATTTTATCATCCCTAAAATCTAGACAACACTTCATAATAATTATTGTAATAACTTGATCCCAGTTCTTAAACCCGTCAATTTTCAATTTAGTTTCAATTATTGCAACTAGACTCTTCTAAGAATGTCAACTCATAAATAAATTGGATAATAATATTTTTTTAGGTATGAGTAATGATGTCAGCAGGTAGGATTTGGCATTATCACTTAGCTCACAAATTATTTGAAGAAAATGGATGAGATTGGAGAGATTTTAGAACTCCATTTTTATATATGACCATATTTTTAAAGTAGATTATAAAAATTTGAGATTTTACATAATCAATAATTCGAAGGCCTCGTAGGATCCATACAATTAATAATATCTTTATTTATAATTCTAATAGGACCAATGCTTCACTTTCAGCTAAAGTTGGAAGGAAGACTTTTTCATCACTCTTTTCAATAGTCAGTCCTTATATTTCAACTTAAGTGTTTCTTTAATTATTATATTTTAAAAGAAATCTCAAAACACTCATACAGTTAAAAAAAAATTACATTCTTATCATTTCTTTTTCTTTTCTTTAACAAAAATACCCATCCAATAATATTATTGACATTAATTAATTTATTTATAAAAAAGTTAATTAGTACATTAACCAATAAATATCAGTGTGAAAGTATTAGTATTTTGTAGATATTGTTTCTAACAGATTTGTCATCTTCAATACTAGGTGCTGCAATAGGAGCGTAATCTTTCATTTTAAATTTTTCCATAACTTTTTCAATATATGTTTTTTAAGACAATCCAAATATCCTTTTAATCCTGTCTCTGTGAATTTCTATACCAAGGACAAATGAGGCTTCATTCATGTACTTCATGTCAAAGTTTTGGCCAAGAAAATGTTTAATCTCTTACAACAAACCAAAATCATTACAAGGAAACAAGATATCATCTATATATAGAACGAAAAGGATAAATTTACTCTCACTGACGTTAAGATATATATATATATATATATATATATATATATATATTTATGAATAATGGTTTTTGTGAAACCATATGAAGTAACAACATTATGAAACTTTAAATACCATTGGCAAAAAGTTTGTTTCAATCTGTATATAGACTTATTTAATTTGCAAACCAAAGGACTATCTTTGTTAGTACAAAAACATTTAGGCACCTCAATTTTAGAAAGCAGTTTTCACATTCATTTAATGTAATTCTAAATCAAAATAAGCTACTAAAGCCATTATTATTCTAAATAAATCCTTAGAAATTGGATAAAATGTTTCTTGATAATTTATGCCTTTTTTGAGTGAATTTCTTTATGTCGTCCAATTTTACCAAATGCATTTTTTTTTTGTTTTATAAATTCATTTACAATCTACAATTAAATAACTTGAAGGTAATTAAACAAGATCCCAGACTTTATTATTAGTCATAGATTCCATTTCTTCCATTATTGCATCATGCCATAGTTTAGAATTCTTCTCATTCATGGCTTGTGAAAAGGAAGTCAAATTTTGATTAAGTTCATGATTAAACTCAAACTCTTAAAGATATACTTCATAATCATTGAAAATTGTAGATTTCTTTATTCTTGGAGACTTTCTTAATCCTATTATTTTACTTTTATTTTGTGAATTTTGAATGATAGAATCTTCATGAAGTGGTTGAACTTCAATTCGTTGTTCCTTAATTATTTCAATAGAAAATACACCAACAGATTCTTTCATTCCTTAAAATTCAATATTTCTAGGAAATTCATTTCCACTCAATTCAAGGTCTTCAAGAAATTTTGCATTTCTATCTTCAACAATTCTTATAGTGTGTGAAGGACAATAAAACTTACAGCCCTTAAAGTTTATTAGATAGCCTATAAAATAACCACTAATTGTTCTTAGGTCCAATTTCTTTAATTGAGGATTATAGATCCTTACCTCAACAAGACAACCTCAAATGTGTACATGTCTCAGACTAGTTTTTCCATCCATTCCAAAATTCAAAAGGTGTTGTAGGAACAGTCTTAGATGAAACTGTTGATGCTGAGAATTTGATAATGAACTCTATGCACAAACATCTTTTTTGCACTCCAATTTCCAAGCTCTCAGAATAATTTTGCTTTGTTCTTACACAAAGCAATTAAACCGACTTTACTACAGCCTGGCTAGCGTATATACCTGCACCCATAACACACAGTTAGAGAGCGCTGGATGTTTTTTTGGCAATAACTCTCTGACGCTCAAGTCAATTTTCAAGTTTTTACTCTCGAAAAATTTAGGCCACAGATCTAAGCCTTCTATCTCTTTTTCACAAAATAAGTAACTCAACTTCTCAAAAGAAAAAGGAAATCAAAGAATTCAAATAAAATGTCCCTTTCAGAGAAATTTTTTCCAACCTTTTTACCTTCGTCCTTTCTTCCTTTTATACCATGCTTGAAACTTTCAATCCATTCTTCCCCTTACTCATTTCGGGGTCCGTTACCCATTGTGGGGAAATGAAAGTTTAAATGTTCTAGCATAAGTATTATGCCCTTATTTCTCGAGAGATATCCACGTTCTGGTAACTGTCGCTAACCATCACCTTGGACTTGCTCATTCCAGAGCTCATGGCCAACTCAACCGACCCTGGAGAAAGCCCAAGTGATCACAAAACCCGAACGCTGGTTACCACTAGTTCATTCTCATGTAGTGATGAGCATCGGCTGGATGGTTTGACCAGATGTGCGGACCTCGACTAGATATACGAACCTCGACTCGATATACGGACCTTGACCAGATATGTGAACCTATATGCTAAGGTTTTCCCCTACTTAATCAGAAACTCTATTTAAAATATATGTATTTGTTTTTAAGGCCTCACTCTAGAATTTTAAAAGAATATTAGAATTACTGATCATGCTTCTTATCATGTCCATAAGTGTTATACTTCTCCTTTCTACAATATCATTTTGTCGTGGTGTGCTAGGCATTGTATATTGTGTAATGTTTTCTTCTTCGAGAAATTTTGCAAATGGATTAGGCATTGTCCCTTTTCTGTGTACCTTCTATATTATTCTCCACCTTTATCATATTTTACAATTTTGATTTTTCTTTCCTTTTGTCTCTCCACTTCTGCTTTATAAATCTTCAAAGCATCAAATACTTATTCGTTATAATTTAGAAAATAAAGATACATGTATGGTCATCCATAAATGAGATAAAATATCTTTGATCATTTAAATAATGAGTGGAAAAAGGTTTACTAAATATTAATATGTATAATCTCAAGAATTTCAATACTTCTCTTCACACCTTTAATAGTCTTGTTAGCTTGTTTTCCCTTAGTGTAGTCTATAGAAGTTTTGAAATCAATGAAATCAAAAGTTTGCAAAACTCAATCATTTACTAACCTTTTAATTCTCTCTATGGAGATACGTCTTAATCTCATATGCCAAAGTTTAAAGGAATTTTCATTAATAATATAACATTGAGTTCCAATATTTTCATCGTGCAAAGTAAAACGATTAGACTCAAATATGGGATCTAAATTTAATTTATACAAATCATTATATAAAACACCACTGCCAATAATATTATTAGTCTTATATATATTACAAGTTGTGTGTTCAAATACAAATTTAAACCCTAATGAAAAAGACGAGCAACAGAAATTAAATTTTTAGATAATGTGGGTACATAAAATGTGTTTTCAAGGTCTAAATAAAAACTAAATTTTAAAATTAATTTAAAAGTTTCCTCACCCTCAAACATGATTGTATCCTATATTCTCGATAGATGCCTTTCTCATTTGTCTTTGGTTTCCTTAGGTTGAGAAAATCCTGCATGATATTATCAATATGAGTTGTAGTGCCAAAATCAACCCACCATGTGTTATTAGAGACATCAACAAAATGAGATTCATGACATAAATGAGATAAATAAATTTACCCTTTTTTTCGAGGCTTTTTTTTTTATATTTTAGTCAATTCTTCTTCATGTGTCCCTTTTTCTTACAAAAGAAGTATTTGTGTTTCTCACCAAATTTCTTAATTTGGCACTTGCTTCTCCTTATCCTTGAGAACAATTTTACCTTTTTGGTTATTTCCTTTCACATGAGTAGTTGAATGGCCACTTTCTAACTTCTGATGTTTCAATCTCACTTCTTCTTGAACACATATGGTTGAAAGTTCATTAACAGATCATTTTTCTTTATATGTCTTATATGATATTTTGAATGGAACATATTTGTTAGGACGAGAATTGAGTATAAAACAAACAAAAAATGACTCAAACATCTTTATCTCAAGTGACTTAAGTTGAGCAGTAATATCCTTCATTTCCATTATATGCTCTCATACACCTTTAGTGTTATCAAGCTTCATGCCTAAAAGTTTTTGCATTAAAGTGCTTGCCAATGCCTTATTAGGACTTACAAATTATTCCTCAATAGCCTTTATAAAATCCTTATCTTTAGTGAATTGTGGGATAGAACCCCGAATGCTTTTGCTAATATGAGATTGCATGAATATCAAACTTAAATGATTGGATCGCTCCCACTTTTCATATGCATCTTTCTTCACTTTGCTTACTTGATTCTATGTTGATAGGTGATTCATCCTCATGAATTGCAAAGTCAATATCCATGCACCCTAAATTTAAGAGAACTCTAACTTTTCAATTTGAAAAATTATCAGGGCACAACATTGGAATACAAGTAGAATCACTGAAATAACTAGGAACTATTGTATAGGAGAACTATACATATATATAATCTCAATGTTGAATTTACATATGTAAAAGTTCAGTTGTAAATTCAATTCTTCCTATGGGCAATGATTACATAACTTATTGAATTTACATTAATCTTTAATAACAAGACTAGCAATTATAAACACCAAAACAAGAAACTCCATACCTATGGGCATTGGAAATTATAATTTTATACTCAAATTACCATCTTATTCCCATTAAATCCATATAATAATTATTTCCCTTGGGCCAAATAATTATAAATTAATTACTGATATGTTCAATGCCTTTTTTACACTGTTAAAACAAATTCTTTATAATATATGGGTATTTTCTATACAAATATCATCATATATTTGAAATGTTGTGGCTTTTTAAAAATGTGATGATATTAAAAAAGCATTGTCAGAGCATGATATAAAAATATTCCTATAACTTTATGCAAATCGTGTATTAATCTAAATAACACAAAGCATGTTGCAAACATGATAATCTCAACAATAATAATATTAACACTTGTTCATATATTACTAAATTCAAGCATTAAAATC
Source organism: Luvunga scandens (assembly GCA_030449905.1). NCBI lineage: Eukaryota > Viridiplantae > Streptophyta > Magnoliopsida > Sapindales > Rutaceae > Luvunga > Luvunga scandens. Next base: position 1,645 of record JASUUG010000458.1, on the reverse strand, counting down.
TTTACCACGTGACAATATTCAATATATGTATTGATCATAGCATATAAAATCACAACCATATGAGATCAAAAACAAAAAACCAAATGCAAAAGATACATGTATAATTGAACACAAGATCTGAAGGGTTGCTTTGATACCACATGTTAGCTTAATAATAATATATACATGAATATCTTATAGATTATAAATTTAAATAAGTCATGTACCTCCACCTCCAACCATTGTTATTCAAGTTAAATTTCAAGAATACTTAGAATCTTCTAGCCTATTCCTCTATATAGCCTTTAGTTTTGATTGGTAATTCGCAGGCAAAATTGTTATTGGTTAGGTTAGGGATCCTTAGTATATATAATGGACTTTATTCACTTCCTTCCATTAAGAAAGTGAGTAAATTATCCTAATCTTAATTTTTAGAAATATCGAACAATTAATTTCATCATTATCTAATTATAAAAATATGAATAGTCTTAATTCATCTTAATTTGTGAATGAGCCACATAAAATACATGCAAGTAATACATATTTTGAGATTAGGGCATGAATTAATTTAATGATAATGCATCTAACATATTCATGAACCATATATAACAAAATGCATGTAGCACTTCGATCTTCCCTAGTTACTCCTTCAGTGACCAAATCCAAATTTTTAACTTTTACATTAGACTCCAAATGAGCAAAAGAGATTCAGATCTTAATCATAGCTAGTAAGGGCTAAAAAATAAATAGATTAAGATAAAAGCACAAGACCTTGGTTCTGTTTAATTTTCCGAATTTATTTCAGCAGTTGAATCAAAAGATTCTTCCAATTATGGGTGGTGAATATAGAAGGATCTGGATTTCCTCTAGGGATAATGATAATGGTCAGCTTATCTAAACTCCACTGTTTGGAGTTCTATGCTTTGGAAGCTATTTATTCTGCCTAAATTCTATATGGTTGTTTGGCGTTTGTTGCTTAATGGCCTCCCTTGCTACAGAGGATAATATCCAATGCAGCGGTATTCATCTTGATTCATCTTTGTGAAAGGCCCTGCGGTTTAGGCCCAAGTCAAATCAAGCACACGCATAGAGCTTATACAGGACAATGCAAAAATGTGATGGGTTCAAAAGAAATTGAAAATAAAAAATAAAAGCCTTTGGTGGCCCAGCAAGGACTGTGTGTATCTTTATACAGCAAATCAACCACAAAAATGATAAAAGCCGTTTCATTTCTCTTGTATGTCATTATGAATGTTCATGTGCGGCAACAACAAACGCATAATCTTTAAATTTAGGCATGGTTTTTCAATGGGGATTCCGGCTAATTGATTAGTTATTTGAATTTTTGATTCCGGCTAATTGATTAGTTATTTGAATTTTTTCTTTATTATAAATTTTTAAAAAATGTTAATCTTTAATAAAAATATTTTTGAAATGGAGTGGATTGACAAAAACCGTGAGGTGGGAATATTCTATTCTCTAAAATTTTACGTGAAACTCAAAATAGTAACTTTTTGTACCCATAAAGAAAGTGAAAAGCCTTGTATGTTTCTCTACATTTAAAAGAGCTATTAAAAAAATAAAATATAGAATATAGAGTGTACACAAATTAACATACTGATAATTGGGGACGAAAAAACAGGTTTTAGATACAAAATAGTATCTC
>JASUUG010000457.1:0-40385 GCA_030449905.1 Luvunga scandens | reverse complement strand
CATCATTCTTCCAATCAAATGCCGCCACGTCATCGTATAGTGCCACGTCATCGTAAATGCGATGCAGGTACTTGATCTAGTGAATACGATTGTAGGTCAGCGATCTAGTATATATAAACCGTCACCAGTATGTGTGAATAGTATCGTATATGTGAACGATTACCATTTTCTTTTTATGCTCCTCTAAGGTTTTTAACGCCACGAGTTCAAAAGATCTTATCCGTTTTCATCTGATCTCTTGTTTATTGTGAAATGACCATGATATCCCCTAAAATATATAAAATACTTAATTAAAATAAAACATACATAATTAAATTACAAGAGGACTTAAAGACATAAAGATAGGGATGTTAGTGAGACTTGGAATGTAAAATAATGATTTTCTCCATTATAAATACACACTTTCTAGTACTTTCATGAGACCTAGAGGAGTTTAGATCATTGCTTTTGTCAAGGTAAGTAACTTCATTCGTAATGTACTAGATAAGTATGATTATTTTGATACTACTATAAGTACATGTATTTTTATAGTTCTTTGAAAATCAATTGTTTTTCATACAAAATTAGTTTGCGTAGATGTTTTCAAATATGAAAATTATGTTATTCTTATGGTTTCAGTAAAATATTATAAATATTTTTAAATATGTAATTTATTTGATTACATGATTACCTTGTTATGTTTTGTTTATAAGATATCTTGCAAGCCGAAAGTATTATTATGAACATTTATAAATCTGATACGAATGTTTTGTGTTTGTGTAATATTTAAATTATTTATAATTGTATGGGGGCTACCTTTTGAAACTATATGGGGGCCACCTCTCGAGGGCTAGAGCACTGCAAAATGCCACATACAGTGCAAAGTGCCAGGTACAAGTCATTATATATGAAAAAAAAACTAATTTGATTGTTTGGCTCATTGTCCATAGTTTCTCTGATTCTGATTCTAATCGTATAATACGATACATATTTATTTTGGACCAGTACCGGGTTTCTATTCTTAGTGTACACACGATATTTTGATTTTGATTACTTTACATAGCGTCACCGAGTATAAGTGATACTATGCTACATGAGTTAACATTATTTTTTTTTTTCCTGTGCATATGTACTATATGATCTGTTTTATGAATTATGAGCTTTTGATATTCTGAATTATTTGGCAAATTTATGTCTTTCTGTTATAATATTATGTTTTATTAAGGGATATTCATACTGTCTAGAATTGTTCATTGTTGTTTATTGCATCGAAGGATGACTATCATAACATAAAAATTCATTAAAGTACTATACACAACACAATCACGTCTTAGAACATGCAAAAAGAGTATGTAATAATTCTAATACCATGTGAAATAAACCCTAAATAGAAAATAAAAATGGAGTATGAGCAATACGTACCAACCGTTAAGGCTTTCTCCCCTAAGTAATAGTTCAAATCCTTGGGTTTGCACAAGAAAGGCAAGGAGCAGTAGAGAAGATAAAGAAAATATGTTGTGGATTCTTTTAGGGTTACGAAAAAAAAAGTGTAATATACATAAGTCCTTAGGAAACCCCACTAATTTAGAAAAATACATATTTTCTAATTTTTTCCACAAATCCTAATGAAAAGGAAATAATTAAATAAATCCTAATTGGGGAGGGAAATATTGCCATTCACATGTGAGGCAAATTCTCATAATTTACAATATGGAAATTGGATATTACACATTTTTTCTTTTTTAAGTTTGAATTTTTGTTTTTATGAATTGTTGGATTTTGGTGTATGTTTTTTATGGGTATGATATGGAGTTGTGGGGTTCGTGAGTTTTGATACGTAGGTTTCTTTTTTATTTGTGTGCTATGTTTTTAGGAAGATAGGATGGGAAAGAAGGGTATCAAGAAAAAAAGGTTATAGTGTGGCTGAAGGTTTCAAGTAGGAATTCCCTCTTTTCTGAGTCAGCCCTCTATGTATCAATTAGTGATGATGATGGTGGGTCTCCCTCAGGTAGTGGTAGCCCTAGGTTATCCTAAATTAATTTCGCCCCATAGATCCCAACCTAAAGGCAAACAGCCCACCAAACAAACCAATAGGAAAACTCGAGCTAAAAATTCCAGAGTCAAATCGCCTTCTCCTGTAGATTTCCCTAGGCCCTCGTCTATCTCATTTTTTGTTTCTTGTAAGCCTTACTCACTAGGGGGTATGAGGGCTACCCACAACGACTTAGAGAGGATGAAGGTTAAGTATAACATACCTTCATGTGTCCAGCTTAGGGTACCCTATAAAGGCGAGCTTCCCGAGTGTCCCAAATCTAATGGTATAACCTTACACCTCGATCTTTTCGATCTAGGTCTTCATTTACCCCTCTAACCCTTCTTTAAGAAGATGTTTAGTGACATGAAAATTGTCCGAGGGTAGTTATCTCTTCTTAGCTGGAGGTTACTCACGGGAATAGAGGTATTATGGTTGGAGGTATTTAGACGTTATATTTCTTATAAAGAATTGAGGGGGCTTGTTGTGGTGTAGGTTTAATCTTTTACAAAGTAAGTGTCAGTGCGCAAGTGTACACAACAAGTAATATAATGATGAGTATTCGAGTATTGTCTCTACATGGATAGATGCTATCAGAGTTACTACAATAATTAATATGGTGCAAATTCAATTAAATTTAACTCTTTTGTTAACTAATTAAACTAAGTAATCTAAATAACAGAAAATAGAATGCAAATAAATAAATCAACACGTCTAGCACAAGAATATAACTATTAGAAATAATGTAGTTAAGTGAATCAACTCCTTTAATGGTATTGATTGTTTTTCTGTTACAATATTATTGCTACAACAATTACTACATCAATTACTACAGTACTGGACAAAATTTTAATGCATTCTCAGCTGTCGCATGTTGAAATTCTTATATTTATATGTAATCTAATAATGACCAGTTGTTATGCTAACACAAGATATAACATTATATTTTTAATGTTTCTAATACTCTACAAGGTGAATCCCTATGTCTAGTTCATCACTAGTTTTAGATTAAGCACGTTTATTCAAATTGAGTTAACCTAACTTAGGAAACTTAATCTAAACCAAGTATTGTTTTGATATGATCCATTAAAACAGGCATTTTTGAGGCTCTCTCTTAGCTAGTATCACTAAATGGATGGTCAGCTGAAATAGTAAATTAAAATAAATATTCTTAAAATAAAATGCTATAGCAATCATGCAGCAACACACAAAATCAGTCAATTAACCATCAATCTTGTTTATCACTCAATCACAAATAAACTTAGTTCATTATTTGTGACAAAACATAAACATAAATAATTTTATTCATCATATACATCATCACAAATCAAAGAAAATAAGCAGAATAAAGATAAAGGCGAGTGGCCTTCATAGGTTCTCAATTTCTTATTCCTCTTGCCTGAAATCTTTATGTTCAGCCCTGAGATTTTTTTGTTCTTTGCTGTTTTCTTTTTCTTTTCTTGGTTATTTCGCTGTTGACGATTCCTTCTTTCCCTTATGTTCGTGCTCCTTTTATAGTTGAAAATTAGGGCAAACGAAAATTTAGGGCACACATTTTCTAGATTTGGAAATTGTAGATCGCATTCTTTTTTTTTCTGAGATTCACGGGAAATTTTCTCTTTTGTTACTCCAAGATTGCTACAACAACGGTTACTTCAACACTGTCTACAGCACTGCACTATTTTAGACTTATTTTCATTTTTTTGCAGCTAATTTCTTTTCTCTTTTTGCAAGCCTATGACACAACATTCCTTCCTTGAAAATTGCATTTTCAGTTGCTTACAATTAAGCATATAATTTAAGCACAATATTTATTTTGAAAAATCTAATTATTTAGAAAAAAACTAAAAATAGATTAGTATGCAAAATAAAACTAAAATACAATTAAAACATGTTATTTACTCTCTAAGTAATCTTGATTTAAATTCAAAAGTGCTATAGATAACTCTCATTTCATAAAATTATCAGGGCTCTATCAACTGAAAAAGCTTGCTTGCCTCTTTACTGTATATTTTGCCAAATGGGGGGTTCACGGCATATTTTGCCAAAGAACTTTTAATATATTTCTACTCATTTCAGGTTTCTTGGGGACGTTGTAGATATTTTTTGGGCTAAAGGAATGTGTCCAGTCGATGAGGTGGGAAGAGAAGTAAGTGACTTTATAGAGAAGTTCAGGTCCTTACAAAGAGATAATGACGATTTACGTTAATTGATGAGAGTCTTTCATCTTTCTCGGGTGGTGATTGATAATTCTATTAAATGAGATTTATCATAACACTTTTAGACTTAAATCAAAATTACTTAGAGAGTAAATAACATGTTTTTATTGCATTTTAATTATATTTTGCATGAAGATCTACTCTAGTTATTTTTAATAAATTATATGATTTCAGAATAAATTGTGTGCTTAGATCATAAGCTTAATTGTAGGCAACCGGAAGTGTAAATTTTAAAGAAGAAATGCTATGCAACAAGCTTACAAAAATGAGAAAAGAACATGGCTATATAAGAGTGAAAATTAGTCTGGAACAGTGCATATGCCGTAGTTGTTGTAGCAATCCTTGAGCATCAAAAGAGAAAATTTCTAGCAAATCTCAGAAAAAAAGACCCAATTTGTAGTTTTCAAATCTGGAAGATACGCGCCTTAGACTTTTGATTGTCCTAATTTTCAACTATAAAAAAAGCACACACACAAAGGAAGAGGGCAGATCTGTCAACTGCAAGAAGTAACAAAGAAAAGGAAAAGAAACACGAAAGAAAAGGAAAATTTCAGAGTTGAATAGAAGATTACAGGTGAAAGGAATAAGAAATTAACAACCTAAAAGGGCTACTCGATTCTACTTGTTTTCTTTTATTTTTTATGATGTATATGATAGGTAAAACTATTTTTGTTTCTGCTTTGTTATAAATCATGAACTAAATTTATTTGTGATTGAGTGATAAATGAGCTTGATGGTTAATTGACTGATTTTATATGTTGTTGCATGATTGCTATAACACTTTGTTTTGATAATGCTTAGTTGAATTTACTATTTTAACTGACCACTCATTTAATGATACTAGCTATGAGAGAGTCTCAAAAAGACTTATTTTAGTAGAACATATTAGAACAATATTTGGTTTTAGATTAGGTTTCCCAAGTCGGGTTAAAATTAATTTGAATAAGATCGTGTTTAATGTAAAACTAGTGATAAACTAGACATAGGGATTCACCTTATTGGATATTAGGAATCTGGATCATATAATGCTATATCTTGTATTGGCATAATAATTGGTCATTGTTAGGTTATATATAGATACGAGATATCCAATAGGCGACAGTTGAGGATGCAACAGAATTCTGCCTATAAATATTGTTGTAGCAATAATATTGTAACAAAAAATAATCGTCTTTATTATATGAGTTGATTTGCTCAACTACATCATTTCTTATGGTTATATTCTTATGTAAGACGTGTCAATTTATTTTATTGCATTTTATTTTCTGTCATTTAAATTAATTAGTTTAATTAGTTGATAAAAGAGTTTAATTTAAACTGATTGAATTGGCACTACGTTAATTATTGTAACAACTTTGATAGTATTAAACCTTTTGGAGATGATATCGAATAATCATCATGATATTACTTGTTATATACACTTACACACTAGCACCCATAGTATAAGAAAGCACAACATCACAATAGTGATTCACTTCTGTCCCTATAGTATTGTTCAGGAACCTCACCATCACTTGTCTCGTGGGGTGTGATGTCTATTTCCTGCACTTATTTTTAGTTTGCATGTCGTTTTTTTCGATTTTGCCTCTAGTGCTTTTGATGATCATTAAACTGACTTTTCCTCATTTTTTGTGTTCGGTGATGGGCAGGTATGGATTCATTTAATGAAGGCTTTGATGCTTTCTTTGACCGAATGAGTGGTAGTTTTTTAAGTGCCCTTGGTATCTCCTCGAAGGGTACCTAGCCCCCTTGTTTCGAGTACCAAGACCAAGTCACATAACTCTTCTCTTGGCAGTTCCAAGGGTATCTTAACTTCCCACAAAATGAAACTTGGCTCTCTATTTATTGTGACAAGAGATTTTACAGAAGAGGAACTTGACCCAGTTGCAAATAAGAAAATATCTCACATGGTTAATTATTTTCTTCACACCCCTAAGTGCATTCTTTCAAACATGGTTGGCGAAATAAATAAATTGGATCTGAATAAACATTATGGTTGAGCGCTCAGGGCTTGCTATGACGTGAGCAACTCTCTCTTCTTTTGTTTTTATAAAATTATTTTTTTATTATAGGCGGTCTTTTATTTCAGCCACAACCTTTGAGATTTTAGCAATGCCTCAAATGCACAAGCTGAGGTTGAAAAGCTGAGAGAGGACCTCCAACATAGGACGACCTGCGATGATAGGCTTATTGAAGAGGTTAAAACCATGAATGAATGTCTTAATGATTTTTCTCAAGAAAACATTCGCATAGTCAAGGAACTTAAAGAGGTAAAGGTTCAACATGATGAACTATTATTGCACCAAAAAGATATGCTTGACAAAGCTTTTACTCATATCATGATAGAAGTTTAGAGTGCAGACTCAGGGCTTGAGGTACCTTGCATAGATAAACGGTGAACAAATTAGTCATTTTGATGGTGATCGAGGATAGAAATGGAACCCAAGCTTCCTCATCTCTTAGCCTACAACGATCATCAAGGGTACCCCAAGTACCTCAACCAGAACTTCCATCAGATGCAACTGTCTATGAGGGGCATACTTCCCCAGCTTTGGGAGCCCCCGCTGATCACCCCATTCCAAGGAATGGTGAAGGCAATGTTTCTCTTTCTGCATGACTTTATTTGATGTAACTTTTTGAACTTATTGGCATGATGTCTCTTGCAGCTCGTTCTTTTATATTTCTGTGGTTTCTGTGTTATGTTAATCCCTTTTATTATATTCAAACAATTATCTCTCACAAGGTTGCTCCGGTAATCTTGTTGTTCCTGTGCTAATCCTTCATGATAGACTTAATTACGTATACCCTTAACTTCTTTGCCGACCTTGTATTTGATCGGCCAAATTATTCGGATGTGGAGATCCTTTGAGTACTCCAGGTATTTATTTGATTTATTCTTGGTACTTGTATAGTGAATCCTATAAACATACTTGCTGCATATCTTAATAACGATTATAGCATATCTTAAATAATTAATAATTAAAGCATCGTCATAACATTTTAACTTGATTTCTGCCATTTGCTTCAAGCCAACACATAATAAGATGATAGAGGTGACTGCCTGCATACCTTTTTATTTATTTTTTTTGAATTGTTTATTCTTTACTTGGCTCAAGTAAAAGAATGAAGGTGCAGGTGTATGCATACCTTAATGGTACCTTATAGCACTAGGGTATGCTGGTTTGCTCCACCTTTGGGTATTTTTCGGCTTTCTTTTCTATTTTAGCAACTACATTTTCATAATCATTCTAAAAGAGTTACGTTCACAACTTTGTTGTATTCCTTTTGCTAGTCTTGACCTCAAATAGATTTTCATGATTAGGACAGGTGAAACATTTCAGCTTATTCTATAAAAAGGTGTTTATAATCAGTAGGTGCACACAAAACATTGTATGACAATAATTATGGACTCATATAAATGACAGAAATTGAATAATTAGCCACAAAAGGCGAGAAATATTATGGAAAACAAACAATATCTCATGTTCAAAGCAAAATATGTTCATAAGTAATAAAAGCACGAATCATCATATGACATCACTTCATTATCCCAATGAAAAAGGGGAATCATAAAAACACCTATCCAGATTAGGCAATTGAAGAGGTTCTATTGGCTATCTTGAAGTCTTAGGGTGCCCAGGATGGTTTATTAGACTTAAATCATATAAAGAATTAAGAGTAATAGACAAAGTAAACAATATAGATTAAGACACTATCCTTTTGTTAGTAATAATTCCTCAGTATTGTAGCATTTCAAAGGTGTTTCATAATTGTTTCGTCCATGTGAAGTAGCATGTATGCTCCAGATCCCACTGGCTTATTTACAACATATGGTCCTTCCAATTTGCTCCAAATAAGTTATCAAAGGGTACTCGAGAGTTATGACTTACTCTCCTTAAGATTATATCTCATTTCTTGAATGATCAGAGATGTACTTCTTGTCATATAGTCTTGCTATGCGTTGTTAATACACTGTGGCCCTTAATTCTGCTTTAGCCTTTTTCTCCGCTACAAAGTTAAAATTGAATGCAATAAAAAAGACATTCTCTACTTTTTCAAAGTACGCTATTCGATAAGAGAGTATTCTAATCTCGGCAAGTACCACTGCATCAGTCCTCAATGCAAGAGAAAAGAGGTTTTTATGATACCTTTATAATCTTATTGACAACCTTCACATGTCCATTGGATTATGGATTAGTAGGAGAAGCGAAATGGTTGGCTATCCTAAGCTCTACACAGAATCTTCGGAATCTTTTATTACCGAATTGTTTCCCATTATCACTAACTATGGTGTTAGGGATACCGTATCTGCAAATAATGTTTTCCAAGATAAATTATGTGGTTTTTTTCTATGTAATAATTGTCTATGGTTCTTCTTTCTCCCATTTAATGAAGTAGTCCACAGTAATAATGGCGTATTTAGCTTGGCTCCTTCCGATTGACATCAAGCCAATGAGATCCACACCCTAAATGGCAAAAAGTCAAGGAGAAGATATAACCTTTCATTTCTCTAGGGGTAAGTGGGGTACCTTAGTAAATCTTTGGCATTTGTCATAGCTTCTAACTATATTCTGAGCGTCCTCCCATATAATAAGCCACTAGTATCCTTGGCGAAAGGCTTTCTGAGCTAGTGATTGTGCTTTATAATGGTTACTGCAAATTCTCTTATGTATTTTCCTTAGAATTTACTCGGCTTGATCATTTACCAAACATTTTAGGTAAGAGAGAGTAAAACCTCTTCTGTATAGGTTATCCTAGATAAGACAATATCGTGCGGCTTTGTATTTCAATGTTCTTACTTCATTCTTATCAGGGGGCAACTCTCTATCCTAGATGTACTTTATAATAGGTTCCAATGAGGCCATATTTATGAGATTGTCGACTTTATAATTCTTCATTCGTAATACATTTTATACCTTAACATCAACAAATTAAGACATCAATTCCTTAGTTTTCCCAAGGTATCTCTTCATATTTTTCCCCTTAACTTCATACTTCGAAGTAATTTGGCTAACTACTAATTGAGAATTGTTTTTTATATGAACCCTCTTTGCTTCTAAATCCTTGGACATCCTTAATCCCGTTATTATGGCTTCATATTCAACCTCATTATTTGAGGCCTTAAATTCAAATTACAAGACGTAGTACAGCTTTACTTTATTTGTAAGAATTGAAGGAACTATCGACATATATCTCAAAACTCATTCCTATTTTATTTTTGGTGTGGTCTCGCTTGGATACCCCAACATCTCATTACCCCTGAAGTTATTGGCTAATTTTGTAATAAAGTTGGCAAGAGATTGGGCTTTGACGGTCGAGCGAGGTTTGAAAATGATATCGAACTCACTTAACTCGAGAGACCAGTAGAAGCGTCTTCCGGACATATCTTATTTATGAAGTATTTGGCTAAAGGAAAGATTTGTGATGACGATGATGGTGCAAGCTTGGAAATATGGTTGGAGTTTCCTTACGGAGGTAACTAAGGCTAAACCAATTTTTTCGAGGCATGGTACCTCTTCTCCGTGTCAAACATAGCCTTGCTGGTGTAATACATGGGTTGTTGTATCCCATCATCTTCTTTTATGAGAAGAACAGAACTAATGGCGTGCTCCAAGATGGCAACGTACCAAAGAAGCACCTTCCTTGCTTTAGGTTTAGTTAGTATAGGTGAATTAACGAGGTGCTCTTTTAGTTGTTGGAAAGGTTCTTCGAACTCGGCAGTCCATTAGAGTCTCTTGCCTGTTTTTCAAAACTTTGAAAAAGGGTTTACGATGATCGGTGATTCTAAAGATAAAGCGGCTTAGGGCGGCTACTTGGCCTATTATGCTTTGGACTTCTTTAATGGTGCATGGTGATTTTAATTAAGAACAGCTTAGATTTTATAAGGGTTGGCGTCGATCCTCTTCCATTGTACCATGAACCCAAAGTATTTACCCAAGATAACCTCAAATGTACATTTTTCAGGGTTAAGGCACATTTGATGTTTTCTTAACATATTGAAGGTGTCTCTAAGATGTCTCACGTGATCGTTGGTGTTCATCGATTTTGTGATCATATCGTCGATATACGCCTCTATAGTACGCCCAATTTGTTCTTTGAAGATTTTGTTCACCAAGTGTTAATAAGTGCCACCAATGCTCTTCAAACCAAAAGGCATTACCTTGTAACAATATAATCTGTGATTGGTGATGAAGGCCGTCTTTTGTTGGTCTAGCTTATACATTAGAATTTAGTTGTATCCGGAGAAGGCATCCATGAAGTTGAGCATTTCGTGTCCTGCTGTGGTATTAACCAGTTGGTCTACCTTAGAAAGCGAAAAACTATCTTTTGGACTGGACTTGTTCAAGCCTGCAAAATCCACAAACATACGCCATTATCTATTAAACTTTTTAACCAAGACAACGTTAGATACTAAGTTAAGGTACACTGCTTCTCTGATGAACCTTGCTGCTAATAAACGATCCACTTTCTGTGTAATGGCATCGTAGTGCTTTTGATCAAAAGTTCTTTACTTCTGCTTAACAAGTTTATAATTGTTGTGCAAATTTTATTGAACTCGCAAGTGCACGAATCTATTGTAGAATAGATTAATGGTGACGAGTGTCGATCCCACGAGGAGGTGGATTTTAATTATGTGTAGAATTAATTTTCTGAGTTGGTGGTTGGATTTATAATGACAATTATGTAGGCAATGTATTAATTTGAATTAAAGCTATTGGAATAAACTATTAAAATAAAATGCTTGGATCTCCGGATCTGTCTCAACATGTACCATCGGCTTAATATTCATTATTAATACCAATTAAATCATGAAGGGGGAACTTCCACTCATCATGTACCGCACTTTAATAGATATGGTGCTATGGGCTTCCCGTGCCAAATAAGTAATAACCTTGCTGCAGGGAGGCGGTTATTCCAAATAGATATCCGAGACAAGATTATTACTATCTCATCTCACGAAAAGTCAAAACAACCACATAAATTAAAGGGGAAGGAAAAGTAAATTTACCAAATTAAGCCCATGGAGCATGTTGAGACTTCACCTTCAACCCAAGCTTGAAAAGAAATTAGCCACTCATATTTGAACTAGGGGTAAAATGGGAATTTTACTAAAATACGTAGAAAATACAAGATGGAGATGGAATTACAGAAAATGGAGTCCAAAAATGGATTCAGGGGTGTCAAATTAGGGGGAGCCCTTTTATAGATACACCGAGTAAATCATGGCCATCGGATCAAAACAATTTGGGCGCTCGAGGATTGCGCCACGTGGCAAGTTCCTATTGGAAGGAACACATCATCGGGGGCTGTTATTCGTGTATATGCATGTACCGTACACGTTTTTTTCCATCCACTAACATTTTGCCACGTCACCGGTCAACATTTTTGGTCCATAAGCTCGTGACACGTCATCGAACGCGCACATCATCGATCAATGCCATAAAATCAATGCCACATCATTCGTCCAATCAAATGCCGCCACGTCATCGTATAGTGCCACGTCATCGCGGATCCCGCGTCGGCCTCTGATATGTGAACGATCACGTGAGCGATTATCGTGGTATCGATCATATATATCAACCGTCAGCCGTCTTAGTATGTGTGAGACAGATCAGTATATGTGAACATGCCATTTTTCTTTTTATCTCCTCCTAAGGTTTTATTTGTCACGAGTTCAAAAGTCTGTCCGTTTTCCATCGATCTCTCGTTTATTGTGAAATGACCATGATATCCCCTAAAATACATAAAATACTTAATTAAAATAAAACATACATAATTAAATTACTGAGGACTTAAAGACATAAAAATAGGGATGTTAGTGAGACTTGGTGTAAAATGATGATTTTCTCCATTATAAATATACACTTTCTAATACTCAACACACCCCCAACCAGAACATTCTTTAGTCCCTAGCAATTTGAGCGAAAACAAAGCTGAAATTTTTTTTTTTTTTTTTTTTTTTTTTTTTATCTTGTGGTATTTATTCAATCGGTATAATGATAACAATCAAATAAAAGTATAAGCATTATCTACATCTAAAGAAATATCATTCCCACATCAACTCTCCACATGAATCAGTTTAGAAAACTTTGTCACAACTTTAGTAATCGAGTCACTTTTAAGAATGACATGCAAACCCCAAAATCTCACCTGGTAGTAGTAATACGCTGTTTCAAAAAATTAAACCCAAAAATAATCACTCCAGGTGAATGGTAGCTTGAGTGAAAATAATAAAGAAATAATATCACACACTCTCACCAAGGTGACAAAAATATCTTGCTCGAACAGAAATAAGACGATTTCAATCTAATCAAACCAATACATTCATCATCTTTTTTTTTTTTTTTTTTTTTTTTTTTTTTGAGTATGCATTCTGGCATCTTTTTCAACCCATATAACTAGTTTATTTCAGACTATAGTTCCCTAAAATCAAGAAGGACTTTTATTGGACGTAACGTAGGCAGTGAGGGGCGTGGTAAAAAAAGGATAATAGGAAAAATAAAATATATGTTTGAAAAATAGAGAAGCTTTGGAGATTGTAAAGGTCTTTCACTTGATTTTTTTTTTATTTTATTATTTTTTTTTTTTTTTTTTTGTAAAAATTTTTTTTTTTATTTTGTTTATTCTTATGTTTTTTTTTTTTAGCACCTTTTTTTTTTATACAAAATTATCTCTATTTTCAAACATAAATGGGTGGTGAGAAATACAAAATATAATGTTATAATACACATTGGAGTGGTACAAGATAATAGGTTCTTAGAAAGAAAAGTCTTTATTTTTATTATTTTATTATTATTATTTTTTTTTTTTTTTTAAGGCTCAAAGGGTTAACTATGGATACATATTAATAGGGTTGGCGATAAAGGCACAAACGGACCAACTCTGGCCTTTCTGTCATTTTTTTGGGTTAGAAATAATATTCCATATATCCTATTTAGATAGATCTTCAGATTTGGCAACATACAATTTTTTTTTTTTTTTTTTTTTTTTTTTTTTTTTGGATTTAATGTATAAAGAAATAAACTCAAAAAATTCGAACGAAGAATGGGCGAAAAGGTTCTTTCTCAAGAAAAATGACCTAGCTCAAAACTCACTTGGAAATTCCTATGACATGTGCATTCTTTCAAGCAACTTATATTTGTCTCCAACATCAACATGTAGAGTAACAAACATGGTGTAACATAACTAAAGACCAAAGATAATACAAATACTAAAATTTGAAAGTTATCATGTCATCTAATTATGAAAAGATCACACAAAATGCCCTTTTTTTTTTTTTTTTTTTTTTTTAATAAGAAGATGCGTTTCTAGAGTCACCGCACTCCATATTCACCATCTTCGACTCAAAAATTTAACCACAGATTAGTTTAAAACAAAAATTAGTAAAAACTACACTAAGATTGAGATATTCCACAATTGTCAACTATTCCCTCCCCGACCTCGAAGGCTAACATTGTCCCGATGTTTGAAAGAAAATAGGGTTTAGAAAACATCACCCGAGTCTTTGGATCACGAAGAAAATATTTACAAGCGGAGAGTTAAATCTAATTTGCACTTACTACTTTCTTCTATTATCATTAGTTGGCCATTCCAACACGAGGGTCTTGGGATCTCGCTCAGTCATAAGCATAATGATCAATTAACTTGTTAGCGATGATGAGCAAAATAAAGATTTTTTTCATTTGTGAAAGGGATGAAATGGTTTTTATTGCATGGTTAAGAAATGCGATGAAGCCATCATAAAAGTTATTGACATTTAACAAACCAACGGGTTTTGATGAATGTTGAGATGGGCCCATCTTAATGTGATTAGTGCCTCTAGAGTTGCAAGATCTCCCGGTAGGAAAATAAAAGCATCGGCATGATTTAGCATTTCGATTATTCTTTCTTGCATACCCGAGACAACTAACTCTTCTCCAGGTTGGTGAGTCGACATACAACAGGCCAACGGTTTGAGGCTTCTTGGGATGATGCCTAACACTTGGCTCCTCCGAGATAAACGACTTACGAGACTAGTTTTGATAACCCTCGGTCACCTCCTCCATAAACCGGATGCAAATTTCTTTCTCATATCGTTGACCAAGATCGATGGTCGCCTCAACGAACTCTTTATGTTTGCCGTAGTTAAATCCGAGAGAGCACACAAAATGTTCTTGAATTGTTTATTGGGAGTAGCTGCCATTGGGATGCTTCTCAAAAACAATTTGTGAGTCTAAAAGAAAATGATCATATTTCAAGGATCTTGGTGACAATGATTTACAAACCAGTATAGGAGGTAGCATGTCTATGTCAATTAACGCGTAAAAGCACATGGCTCGAGAGTCAAAAAGAAAATAGTAAAAGAAAAAGCACTCAATTATTAAAGACAATAATGCAATTGATAAAACAACGATGAAATAAAACAACGAAAAAGTAAAACAACAAAAAAGGATATTTACAAGTAGTTGTGATTGTGGCTCACATCTTCCTCTCGGTTTACGTCCGTAAAGCGGCCAACGCCTCTACATGGGTCGAGGATAGGCTTCCCATCCAGTTTTCTTATAAATCGGCAAAAGGTCGTTTATAGTCGATTCCCAAGACTATATCGGACACGTTCTTTCAAATAATGGCCATAACTGGAGAATTCTTTGTTTATGCGTATCCACCGGGATGCGTTTGAAGAGACAAAAGGATATCATCCAATGACTCTTTATTCAAGCCATCCCTAATGAATTGAATCTTATCTTCCCTATTATCGGACATCATTCCGAAAGAACAAGGATTTTTATTGCATTTCATCCTGCACACTTATGACAATTAACATGAAGTTTTTCACTCTTCGTTTTCTCGAGTAATTTCCTTTACCACAACCAGGCATGTATGCAATAAATTTAGGAGGTAACTCACCCGCCAAACGCGTACCTTGGCCTCGATTAACCAACGGATGTCGGCGGGGACGTTATTTCTCATAAGCAATCGCATGCGTTGGACCGAGCTTTATAGATCGTAAGGAGGGCATTCGAGGAAGTGAAGGAAATCGCTTGTGAAGCTTTGCTAGAATCGCGTTTACATCCATACCTTCTTCCGAACATTAGTTATTATGGGAAACTAAAGTAACCGACTTTGATTGTCACGAATACCGTTATCCGCCACTTAACCGGGTAACAAACTAGAGAACACACAAAAAAAGAAAAGAAAAGAAAAGAAAAGAAAAATAATAATCTCACATTGTCCTCTTATTGAGTTTTCCTCAAGTTCGATTTGGGTTTCGTTGATACCTCCCTCAATTTCTTTGAGTTGTCTTTCTAGATCTTCAACGTGGGATACCAACTCTGGAGGTTGTAGCTTCCAAATACGATCGTTTTACAAAATCGTATCCGGCTTCTCGGATGAGATTGTACACGTTGAAGTTGTCCGAGAATGTTCAAGAAACTGTCTAGTTGAGGAACACATAATTAGAAGTGATAAAAGAAAACTGAATGATTAAATAAACACACTTTCACAATAATTTAAATCACCGAAAGAAGAAATAAATAAGAAAAATTCTTAATTTAAATTTGGTGGAGTCACTCAAATCTATTTCGGTGCCTTTTTTCACGTGGTTGGTACTCTAGATATGGCTTCATCTTTGACCATTAACTTTAAAAATTACACCGTTCTTTGGATCCTTAATTTTAAGCGCTCCATATGAAAAAACAATGTGGACTATAAAGGGACCGATCCATCGATAAGCGTAACTTACACAGGAATAAAGCGCGGCGAAATTGAATAAAAGTACTTTCGACCTGGTGTGAAAGATTTTCTCATAATTTGCTTGTCATGAAAGACTTTCATTCATTTGTTTGTAAATCTTGGCATTTTTGTATACATCATTACGACTTTCTTCAAGTTACGCGGTTGTGATTTTCTTTCTAAGTTAGCTTCTTTGCGTGTCAAAGTTGAATTTCTTATCGCCCATATGCACAATGCTCAAGTTTTGGTGGTGATTGTAATGATGGACTCGATTTCTTCTCGATGGTGCTAGTTGTTCCACTCTTGACTTCCATTTGTTAATGTCCATGGATGGTCTTTGAATCAAGTAAGGCGTTAACCTCATCTATTGATCTGTCAATATCAAAATTCAAACCAAAGTGAGTTAAACATGTTTGTAAAGGTCATCACTAAGATTTGAAAGAAAAGTATTATCAACTAATTCTTGATTAAATCCACATCAACAATTTCATCATCTGCATTGGGAGGTTGTTTGGCGATGTTGAAGATATTTAGTTCCATCGTCATATTGCCAAAAGACAATCTGCATATTTCGATCCTGCGTTGAATGTGAGCATCGGCGATTGCCAAGAAAGGTCGTCTAGGATAATAGGGATCTGCTTCCTTGAATCCTGGGTGGTTGAGTGTCATTACAATGAAATCAACAGGAAAATAAAACTTATCTACCCGTATAAGCACGTCCTCCACAATACCACGAGGTTTTTCATGGACCGATCTGCAAGTTCGTAACACCACCTGGGTTGGGTGTAATTCTCCCGACCAAGTTTCACAAATCTTGAGTAAAGGCAACAGATTTACACTAGCTCACTAAGTCAACAAAGCATTTTCAATTGTGTGGTTCCCTATACTACATGAGATAGTGGGGGAGCACGGATCTTTGTATTTTAGAGGAAGTTTGTGTTGGAGTATAGAACTCACATTTTCTGTTAAAAATGCCTTCTTTTGAACATGAATGTTTCTCTTTTTTAGTACAAAGGTCTTTAAGAAACTTGGCATAAGATGGCACTTGTTTTATAGCATCAAGCAAAGGGATGTTAACACTTACCGTTTAAAGATTTCAAAAATCTCACTTGTAGATTTTCCTTTCTTTCGCTTTAGCTAACCTCCTGGGA
Organism: Luvunga scandens; assembly: GCA_030449905.1. NCBI lineage: Eukaryota > Viridiplantae > Streptophyta > Magnoliopsida > Sapindales > Rutaceae > Luvunga > Luvunga scandens. The sequence continues at coordinate 23,292 of JASUUG010000457.1, read as the reverse complement.
AATGGAGCTTTTGGACGTATTCTCGTGGGTTGGTTTCTTCTTTCTCCTCGATGATGAGTCGTCTTCATTTACCTAAGGTATAATTTGAGTTGTTTTTGTTCTGGCATCTCCACTTTGTTGTCGACTTCTTTTCCTTTTCGCAAGGTCATAACGGCTTTAACCTCTCCATGCTCTGCTTTGAGGTGAATCGGTACTTACTTCATGCACTCCTCTCAGGATTAGGCCTTTGGTTGACTTGGGAATTTTCCTTTCTCAACAGTCATTGCCAAGGTCTGAACTGACGAAGCAAGTTGTCCCACCATTTTCTCAAGGTTTGAAATTGATTGGGTTTGTGAGTTAAAACCCGCTCTCATCTCATTTCGCAGTTCATCAATGGTGCGGTTTTGTTGCTCGATTTTGGAGTGAATAAGATTCTTGAAATTCTGAAATGCATCATCCCATGGTCTAGCCGAGAATGGTTTGGGTTACGATTATATGGTCTAAATGGTGGTTGAGAGGCTTGAGGATTTTGAGGAATTGGTTGCGTTGGTGGAGTGGAGTCTTTGGTCCATTCTGTTGGAATCCTTGAGACCATGAAAAATTGGGGTGGTCTCTCCATCCGGGATTGTATGCGTGTTGGAGTAAGGGTTGTAGTTTGATGGCTTTCTCATTACATCTATGGCATTGGCTTGATCCGAGTATGAGTCACCGTCATGTGGTTCCGTTAATTTAAGCGGCGATTAACGATCTTTATTTGTCGGGAAAGACCTTCTACTATGTCTTTGACTTCTTTAATTTCTCGAACTTGACTCGCCATGTGAACCTCATTCACTCCCTTAACTCTTCTAGTACTCACCGAATGAACGACTCCCGTTGTTGGGAATTATCTCGCTTGTCGGAAGAAATCCCAAATCTCTGATGCACTTTTTGACATTAGCTCTCCTCCACTTGTTGCCATTAGCCATTCTTGCACATTCGGCAATAATCCCTCCAAAAAGTATTGGCATTGGTGCCATTTTTCGTACCCATGATGTGGACACTTTAGGAGTAGCCCATTGAATCGCTCCCATGCTTCGAAAAATTGCTCATCTTCTCTTTGGGTAAACTCGAAATTTCCTGCGAATAGATTTGGTTTTATGTCTTTGGGAAATATTTATTCAAAAATTTTGTTACCATTTGTTCCCATGATGTAATGCTATTAGCAGGCAATGTGTTGAACCATGAACGAGCTCTATCCTTTAAAGAAAATGGGAATAATCTAAGTTTAACATCATCATCTGAAAAATTCTCATATTTAAAAGTTTGACAAATAGCATGGAAATCATTCAGATGATTATATGGATCTTCATTTTCTAGTCCATAGAATGTTGGGAGACAATTTAGCACACTAGGTTTTAATTCAAAACTCCTAGCAGCCTACATTTGGGTATCTTATGCATGATGTCTTTCAAGTTAGCTAAGGGACTAAAGTAGTCTTAAATGGCCTCTCTTGTGGTCTTTGGTTGCAAATCCATTTCAAATTTATTTTTATTTATAACGTGCTTGTGTGTGCGAAGTGTTTTTTCTAATTCAAAGTTTATAGGCTCAAGATTTGGTAATTGTGACCTACGACCATGCATGCAAAAAAAAAAAAATGATAACAAAATTAATAAAGATAAATAAGAGGGAGAAATTACAATACTAACCTTATTATGCTGTTATAAATTTCTTTATGAAAATAACTCAAGCGCTATATATATAAAAAGAAAATACGTGAAACAAATTAAAATAAATTAAGAGGCGGTTGAACATGCCGCGATTTCACAAAAATAAAAAAAAATAACATGAAAAATTAAATTACGAAAATTTAAAGAAGAAAAGAAAAGAAAAGAAAATAATACCTACTTGAAATGTAATTTCACTTTTTTTTCTCTCTTTTTTTTTTTTTTAATAATAATAAATAAAAAAATATTACAAGGAAACAGATAAAATAAATAAATAAAAAAAAATTCTACAAATTAAAATACTTACCTAAAACGGCGCCAAAAACTTGTTGTGCAAATTTTATTGAACTCGTGAGTGCACGAATCTATTGTAGAATAGATTAATGGTGACGAGTGTCGATCCCACGAGAGGTGGATTTTAATTATGTGTAGAATTAATTTTCTGAGTTGGTGGTTGGATTTATAATGACAATTATGTAGGCAATGTATTAATTTGAATTAAAGCTATTGGAATAAACTATTAAAATAAAATCTTGGATCTCCGATCTGCCTCAACACGTATTACTCCGCTTAATATTCATTATTAATACCAATTAAATCATGAAGGGGGAACTTCCACTCATCATGAACCGCACTTTAATAGATATGGTGCTAAGGGCTTCCCGTCTTAAATAAGTAATAACCTTGCTTGGGAGGCGGTTATTCCAGCCGATATCCAGACAAGATTATTACTATCTGTCTACGAAAAGTCAAAACAACCACATAAATTAAAGGGGAAGGAAAAGTAAATTTACCAAATTAAGCCCATGGAGCATGTTGAGACTTCACCTTCAACCCAAGCTTGAAAGGAAATTAGCCACTCATATTTGAACTAGTGGTAAAATTATAATTTTTACTAAAATACGTAGAAAATACAAGATGGAGATGGAATTACAGAAAATGGAGTCCAAACATGGATTCAGGGGTGTCAAATTAGGGGGGGGGAGCCCCCTTTTTATAGATACACTGAGTAAATCATGGCCATCGGATCAAAACAATTTGGGCGCTCGGATTGCGCACGTGGCAAGTTCCTATTGGAAGGAACACATCATCGGGGCTGTTATTCGTGTATATGCATGTACCGCATACACACGTTTTTTTTCCATCCACTAACATTTTGCCACGTCACCGGTCAACATTTTTGGTCCAATAAGCTCGTGACACGCCATCATCCAACGCCACATCATCAATGCCCATGTAAGCGGTCAATGCCACATCATTCGTCCAATCAAATGCCGCCACGTCATCGTATAGTGCCACGTCATCGCATGATGCCACGTCGGCCTCGATACATACGTGACATGTGAACGATCTGTGAATTAATGTGTCGATACACAGACTATATATATCAACCGTATCTGACAGTATGTGTGAAAGATCAGTATATGTGAACAAAGACCATTTTTCTTTTTATGCTCCTCCTAAGGTTTTCGACTGTCCTGAGTTCAAAAGTGCTGTCCGTTTTTCCATCTGATCTCTCGTTTATTGTGAAATGACCATGATATCCCCTAAAATACATAAAATACTTAATTAAAATAAAACATACATAATTAAATTACAAGGGACTTAAAGACATAAAAATAGGGATGTTAGTGAGACTTGGAGTGTAAAATGATGATTTTCTCCATTATAAATATACACTTTCTAATACTCAACAATAATGCAGATTGACATTGAGCTTACGACAAGAAGTTGAAAGTGAAATACCCTGTATATCAACATGAGAGCAGACAAACACATCATGATTTTCTTTTAATAAGTTAATAAGTTGCTCTTGATGCTAGTCAAGAAGGTTAGAGTCAATTTTGACTGTCCTAATCGAGTCATCATTACAAATAAAAACTAAAACCAAATCTTCAACTGATGTACCTCGCTTTTCCTTATTTAGTATCCGAGGTCCAGAGGTGCCATAAATTCTCCAATTAATTCCGCACTGAGATTATAAGATACGTACACCACGAGTTACTGCATCCACCTTCATTGACCCTACATCAGTCTATTTTAGGGCTTTCATTTGTGTAGCCCTTTCTCGCTTGGAAAGTGCTCGCTTAGTTAGGTAGATAGATGATGCAGTACTGGTAGGGTACCCCAACAAGGCAACATCAGTGGCAATTTAGAAATTCACCTTAAAGGCGATAGAATAGCATCCTCGAGCTGATTTTGATTCCCTTTTATAGTGATAACTTCCCATGCAGTTGGAATCTTCATGGTGAGATAGCGCATGCAGATCGTCGCTTTTGTCACCACTAGAAAGGGCCTTCCTAAAATAATATTATAGGCAGTTGGGTGATCAACGATAAGAAATCAATCATATAGATAACCTGATGGTGTACATTACCAATTATAACGGGTAATGTGATGATGCTCTTAAGGATGACCATATCTCTGGCAAAGCCAATAAGAGGCGTGTCACACGGAGCAACCTTTGGTGATTAGATTAACAACTGGTCCTTAGCACTTTTAAAGATAATGTCGATTGAACTGCAGGTGTCCATAAGCGTCATTGTTATTTTACCAATGGCAACTTTTTGAATTATGACCAAGGCATCATTAGAGAGGTAAGAGATACCTTCGGCATCTTTATTAGTAAAAAGTATCGGGATGGGATGGTGGGGTACCTCAGCTACCCAAGACAAATTTTGATGAGTGAAGTTGACTTCCATGCTAGTATGAACATTTGGGATTGGTGACTTGCTGTAATGTTTAATAGCCTTTTTGAATCCACTGATAAGGGTACGACCGTCTGCTATCATTAGTAAGTAAACCCTATTCTTAAGAGCCAATGATCTGTTTAACATGGTCTTACTCTATAGATTTTCTAACTTAGCGCATATCCACCACAAACTCCTAGATTTTCTAGCAAGTCCAGCGAGGGTATGTTGGCACATCTGACACATAGCGCGGTCATCCACACCCTTGATCAACATCTAGTTATGGCATAATTTTGCATGCTCTACGAGATCTGAAGTACTCGAGTACTTTGGTATTTGAGGCATAATAAAGGCTTCCGGGAGAGCTGCTGTTCGAATCCCCATGATAAATGGGGAATTATACGTTATTGGTGTTGGAGTACTCATGACATTTTATTTTCAGAAAGGAGCTTCACTTGAGCTTCAAAGTACTTCATCTTTTCCACGAACTCACAGGGTACCCCAGGTGCACTAGAGGAGCTCGCTATTGTTTGAAAAGCTCTTTTCATGTTCAATTTATGCTGAAGATCTTCTTGAGCCTTTTGTTTGCGCTTGGTACCCGGACTACTACGAAAGTGACATGAGGCAGTGGATTGTTCCTCTCTAGAACCGCTAGTTTAGAACTTTGAACGGGTGCCTAACGGCTCGTGATTTGGCCTACTGCCCTTAGGAATGTCAAATCATGGTATGATTTGTTTCTCACCCCGTGAAGGTAGGATATCTCAAATCACTGGAGATGTAACTGGTTCGGGTATCTAAAATCCCACCGCTCTAAGGATCGCATGGGCTAAATCTTCAAAATGTTTATGAGTGACAGGCTCTTTGTCGGGGTGAATATCTATAGATTGTTTGACAGATTTCCTTTTATCAAGGCAAAGTGTCCTCTTTGTTGAATCACCCCTTTTATCATGACTGTTGACACGACTCAAACGTGTTATTACTTTCAAGTATAAAAGTGTTTAATTATAATATAATCCAGTGAGTTCGGGATCAAACCACATGGAATTTAAAGTTTAGTAGTCAATTTGTTGCAACAAAGAAAATTAACTGCGGGAAAAGAAATTGACATGGATCAATCTAAAAATATATTAACGTTACGGGATCCACTTTCGAATTTCAAATTATGATTATAATAACTCTTTCATATTTGTATTTTGCATTTATCTTGCCAGTTATTATTATGCCATTTAATTTTTTACTAACTATTAATGTGATAAATATGGGACCAAGTACCTAACGTCTTCAACTATAATAAAGTATTGACATTATGTCAAAATACTTATGAATCGGAAAGATCTAGATCTATAAATTAACATGACATAAAAGAAACTGATAAAGAAGAAAATAATATAACAAATAAAATAAATGTTAAAACTTATTTGAAAGAGTAATTTAATTAATAATTTGAATTCTTGAGCTTCATCTTTCACCTCAACTCAAAACATTAGCCGCTCATATTGAAAAATAAAATATTTATTTTATTTAATAAACTTTTTAAATATATTACAAGGGAATTGATACATAAGAGAACAAGACAAGAAAATAAAGAAAGAAAGAAAAGATTTCCTAAGCTTCCATCTCTTCTCTTTTTCACTTAAGCTTCGTTCTCCTTTTTTTCTTGTGCTCTTACTTGCTTTTTATAGGTAAGAATGCACCAATCAACAGCATCTTTTTTTTTTTTTATTAATATTTATTTTATTTTATTTTATATATATACATTGAAAGGTGTGTTGATCAAGTGGCGAAATGGTTATCTAGCCATCACACCATTATTACTCCTTTTTCTTTTTTCTTTTTATTTTTTTATTTTTTTTATTTTTTTACATCTCCTCAATAATACATTCCAATGGTTCCAATAATTCTTCTTTATTTCCGCTTTCCATTTTAAGTCTCTTTTTATTCTTGAAATAGTTACAATATATAAAAAAAATTAACATACTGCAAATTAGTTTTAACATAAAAATTTATTAGTGGAACATTAAGTTAATTTAGGAATAGTGAGCGCATTAGTAAACACTGTAAGTATAAAACTGATAATTTTAGACTTATTAAATATACACTTTTTAATATTAATCATACTCTCCAACCAGCTTATTGCTAAGTCTTAGCAATTTAAGCAATAAAATTTAACAAAATTTCAAACTCAAATTGATTTTTTTTTTTTAGATTGAGTTTATTACTTTCATCGGATTAATGAAAACAATCAAATAAAAGTATAAGCATTATCTTCGGCCTAAAGAAAATCACACATACACAAATCAATTACATAAAATCACATAAAATGATCAATTATCAAAGTTACATTAATCAAGTCACTTTGAAGAGTGATATGTCAAACCCCAAAACCTCACGGTGAAGAGTAACTCTCTCAAGACAAAATATAATAAAAAAATATCACTCTAAGAAGTGGTAGATTAAGAGAATAATAAAATAATATCACACGTTCTCACCAATATGAAATAATAATGTCCATAACTTAGAAATAAAATGGTCTCAAGTCATGGGAATTACTAACCAAACTAATTTACTTATATTTTTATGCATCACCATATCTTTTAGTCCATATTACTACCTTTTACTTCAAACTATAGTTCACTAAAATTAAGAAAGACTTTCATTGGGACGTAACATAAGCTAGGGGCATAGCTAACAAAGAAAGGATAATAGGAAAAACAAAATATATATTTGAGAAATAGAAGACTTTGGAGATTGTAAGGTGTTTTTCACTTGGATTTTTTTCTTTTTTTCTTTTTTCTTTTGTTTCTTTTTATTTTATTATTTTTTTCATAGCAGTATTTTTATAAATGCATAATCATTTCTATTTTCAAACATAATTAGGTGGTGAAAAACATAAAACATAAAACATAAAGTGATACTCCACATTGAAATGAGACAAGATGATAAGTTACCAAAGAGAAAAAGGTTTTTTTTAAATAAAAACTAAAAGGGGTTAACTATGGATACTTTATAATAGGTATGACTAGAAAGGCTCAAACAGACTAAAAATGTCATTTCTGTTATCTTTTAGAGTTCTAAATAATCTTTCACAGCCACTAATTCAATAAACTTTCATATGCAGTTGCAAAAATTTTTTTTTGACATTTTTTTAAAGAAAAATATAGAGATCTTGTATGATAAATTATAAAATTGTATATGCAAACAGAGTTGCTCTCCAAGGATAGTAGGTTCCAAAACTCACTTGAACTTATAATGACATATTCATTCTTTCAAATAGCTTAATCAGTTTCACTCATCAAATTTCTCAATTTACATTTCAATATGCAAAGTGAAAAATATGGTGTAACATAACTCAAGACCAAAGATAATATAAATACCAAAATTTAGAAAAAAAAAACACTAATTTTTCTTTAAAAACATTGTTATCCAATGTTAAAAGATCACTAATTTTTTTTAAAGAAAAAAAAACTCCTCAATTTTTTTCTTAAGAAAATATAATAGAAGAAGTTAGAACTGATTGTAGAAACTTAAAGAAGATGATTAAGAGAAAAAGAAAAGAAAAAAAATTAGAAAGAAATTTTTTTAATAAGAAATAAAACTCTAAAACTAAGAAAATGTGTTTCTATAGTCACTACACTTCATATTCAACCATCTTCGACTTAAATTTATATCCAAGTTAGTCTTTACAATAAAAATTAGTAAAAATATCAGCAAGATTGAGACATTCCATAATTGTCAACTATTCCCTCCCTTCAACTTGAAGGAGACATTGTCCTCAATGTCTTAGAGGAAAAAAGTAGAGTTTAAAAGACATCACCTGGTCATTGTAAGAAAATATTTACAAATAATGAGTTAAATCTAATTTACACTTTTTACAAGAGTTACTGTCATCATCATCAGTTGACCAATCTAATGCCAAGGTCATGGGATCTGTCTCTGGTTTATAAGCTTGCAAAAAATCAAGTAATTCATTAGCAGTAGGGGCATAAATAAAGAGTTTTTTCACTGAGAATGAAATAAAATAATTCTTCATTGCATGATTAAAAGATGCTATTAAGTCATCATGAAAGTTATTACCATTTAACAAACCAATGAGTTTTTTATGGATATTTAAATAAGTCCAAGAAGCAAATGTAATTGATACCTCTAAAGTTGAAAAATCTCCTAGTAAGAAAATAAAGGCGTCAGCATGATATAACATTTCGGATATTCTTTCTTTCATACTTGAGACAACTAACTCTTCTCCAGTTGGTGAACCGAGCAAACATCCCAAAGGTTTTAAGACTTTTAGAATGATGCTTAGTACTTGGTTTCCTTTAATTCTGAGATAAGTTTTGATAACTCTCGGTCACCTCCTCCATATACAAAATGTAGTTTTCTCTCTGCTATAGCACGACCAAGATCTATGGTTGCCTAAATAAACTTCTTATACTTTCTATACCGAAATCCAAAAAAGGCATAAATGTTCTTAAGTTGTCTATTTAAAGTTGCTGTCATTGAAACAATTCTCAAAAAAATAATTTATGAGTGCTTGAAAAGGAGAACTTTTTTAATGATCTTAATGATAGATACAATAATACACGCTTATAAATGGAGTGGTGTGTTCATTAAATGATGCGTAAAGTTTGGGTGGCTCAATAATTCAAAAACAAACAAACGAGAAAAAAAAAAAAGACAATCAAAGAAAGAAAAAATAGTGACTAGATATAAAATCACACAAAAATAATAATAATGTAGAAAATAAAAAATAAAATAAAATGATATTTATTGGTAGTTGTTATTGTGGCTTATATTTTCTTCTGGTTTTACATCCAAGATAATGGCTTAAACGCCTTTATAGGTCGAGGATAAGCTTTTCATCCAGCTTTTCTTATAAACTAACAAACATGGTCTTTTAAAGTTAAATTCCCAAGACTAAAATGTTCACTTTCTTTTTGGAACCGCTTTCATAAATTACGAGTATTATGTTGCACATATATGCTCAAATGCGTCTCAAGAAATTGTAAGATGTCATCCAACGATTCTTTATTCATGCTATTCTTAACGAATTTGATTTTATCTTTACGATTTACAGAAATCATTCTTAAAGGCTTACAAAGTGGAATTAGCCGCTCATATTGAAAAACAAAACAATCATTTTATTTAACAAACTTTTGAAATATATTACAAGGGAATTGATATACAAAAAAAAAGATAAGCAAAGAAAGAAAGAAAGAAAAGATTTCCTCGCCCGTCTCTTTTTTTTCACTTAAGCTCCATTCTCCCTTTTCTCTTGTGCCCCTGCTTGCTTTTTATAAGCAAGAATGCACCAACCAACAACACCTTTTTCTTTTATTTTATTAAGATTTATTTTATTTGATTTGATTTTATATAATATATATACATTGAAAGGTGTGTTGGTCGGTGGAAAAATGGCCACCTGACCATCACACCATTATTACTCTTTTCTTTTTCTTTTTTTTTTACATCTTCTCAATAATGTATTCTAATTACTCCAGCAATTCTTTTTTGTTCCCATTTTCAGTTTTAATTTTCTCTTTGTTCTTGAAATATTTACAATATTAAAAAAAATGAACATATTACTAATTAATTTTAACATAAAAATTTATTAGGGGAGCATTAAGATAATTTAAGAATAATGAGCGCATTAGTCAATAATGTAAGTGAAAAACTAATAATTTTAGATTTATTAAATATACACTTTTTAGTGTTAATCAACTGTGGTCCTCCAGTCTTCCACAATCCAACATTATGTCATTAGAGGGTACGTTGAGTGCCATGGTTGTGTGAGCACACATTCTGACAAGCTTAGCATCATGGGAAGGCTTTTTGTACGCTCCCTATAGACGGAGCCAATTGTTTTTAGTGGATTTTGGGCGTGTAAATAAAGGCCACAAAATTAAACTAAGAACAATAAATTTATTTTTGCTTGGGGAGGAGGAGTGCCTCGCTTGCTCGTAGTGTACAGGTTGTTAAGGTTTTTTAAAGAGTGATAGCCAAATGAAAGGATGGTGGGTAAGGTGAGAAGCTATAATTTGGACTTAGAAAGGTTCGTCGAGTTGTCTTAGACCTACAAAACAATAGGAAAGAGGTCAGATGTGGAGTCGAGGGTGGCCAGTGACCATACTCCGATGCTCAAATTAGAGTTAGGTTATCTCATGTTAAAGAGCTTGCAAGCTCTCTATAATAATGGCTGGAGGTGGAAAAAACCTCAGTCCTAGTTGTATATGTGTTTGTGTTGGCTATCTTGATGAAATAATGATAAAAAACCTGAGTATCTTAAACCGTGCCACCTGGCATCATTTTATTGGTGTTCCTCACTGTATGTCAGAAATATTATTATTCATTATACGTGTGGCCACTTGGACGATTCAAAAATATATTTAGAGAGTAAGTTTGAAAGGTATATATGTGTCAATCATAATGGGTAATCTCGTATACATTTGCTAAAGCTGCTGAGGATTTGTAGGCGTGGCCAAAGAATATAAGTCATCCTCACTATCCTAGCAACAACTTTTTTGGCTTATTTGCTGTCCTGACAGGCCTCTGTCTCTCATTTTTGTGGCATGGTATTTCCTCACTGATTCCTTATTTTTTGACAAAAAGTTAACTGATCTTTTTGAGATTTGGACCTCTTTTATCTCCTGATATTTTTGTGGGTATTTTTATGATATTTTCACCCCTAATGTGTTGTACCCTAGGTACCCTTCAAAACTACCAAGGTATCTTAGGTACACCTTGGGTACCTAGCATAAGTTGGTATCGTAATATCGACACGTAACGTTCTGTTATTAGGTCTCTTAATTCTTCCCAAACAATTACAATTAGAAACCTAAAGTAAGTCCAATTGTAACTAGTATTAAAACAAAAAAATTAATATGAAATTTCATTGTCGATTTTTAATATAAAGGTAATCTATAAAAATTCTTGTCTAGATAAAAAAATAAAAATTGATTTTTTGTGTTTCCTAAAAAATTTAAAAGCACCTTAAAATACGGAGAGTGCGAGTTAGGATCCAGTAATTAAAAAAAGGATTTTTTACGATGTTGTATGATTTTTTATAGTATTAATAATGAGATTGTTCTAGACTCTTATATTTAAATATTTTAATCTTTATTATTAGTTTAATTAAGTGAATAAATAATTAGTTAATTAATAAGTAATTGTTTTAGATTGATGAATTCAAATTAAATTGAAACAAAAGAGAGGTTTTGTGGTTCATTGTTATTCTTTTTCTTTTTAATTTATAAATAATTTTTTTAAAAAATATTATTAGTATAATATTTTTCAAAAATTTATTTTCAAATATTTGACATAGATCATAATTTAAAAGTTTATACTTATTTACGTTATTGATGGCGTAGACACAGAGACCAAAAAATTAGAGAAATACATGTGTGTGTGTGTGTGTTTTCCCCTTTGAATAAACGAATCTTAACACTAACTGCATTGCTTGCCGCCCGGATCTGACATCAACATGCGGCAAAGTTAAAACCCGTTGACTCTGAAATTGGAGTGCCGCGTGAGTGACGCTTGCTGCTATGTTGGCTAGTAAGCACGAGCATCAGCAACGACAAAATGGTGGATGTTAGAAACCCATTTTACAGTACCACTTACAGAACACATCTCCGTCTCTGTGGCAATAAACGAGGAGCTTCATCATCGAGAAAAAACAAAAACGTGGCTGACATGTCGAGAGACACATGTCCTGCGCTTCATTTTGCAAGGACAAGTTTCTTTATCTGTGTAATTTTCGCTTTACCGGCTGCAACTGTAGGTTCTTATGCTGCTTTGTCCCAGTTTCACTCTCTAAGTGATACTAGTAGCCCCTGCAATAAAATTGTACGTCTCTCTCTCTCTTTGCATAAATTTTTGACATTTATGCATAACTTTCACCAATACCTTTTCGCCCATTTTGTAATCATAGTATGACATTGGTTGAATTTTCGCAATCGCCATGAAAACTTAGAAACATTTAGCATTAGTAGTAAAATTTTGTAACAGGTAGTTAGTAATAGAAACATATTAAACTCGGCTTCCCTTTTGCTTGCAACTAAAACTTGTTTGACACATATCAAATTTTGTACCCTAATACTTGCACGGCAGGTGAGAGCTTTTAGAAAATTCTGGGAAATGTTGCCTCAAAAAGTTTTGATTCATTCCGTTAATATGAAGTTCAGGTAGCACTTATCAAAAGCTAATGTGAAGCTGGGGAAATTCATTTGATTTTTTGTCCTTAAATCCCATGTTTTATATTTATTTTGTCACGTTCTTTGATCAGGACAGTAAAAATAGTAGTGAATGTTCAGAAAAAGTAATGCACGCTTCGCAGCTTAAATGTGCTTTTGAATTGCTTGATTCCAACTTCTTCAATGAAAGAAAGGTGATTTCTTAAATACATTGTACAATTATATTTCATTTGGCCTACTTTTGATTCTCTTTTTTCCATAATAACAGTAGTTGATTAAACCTTTTTCGGTTTAGGTGTTGGAGATTGCAAAAGGTGCAACAGAGTTCAATTTACCTATAATCAGAGCCAATAGGAAACTAATCGCTTCCGAGAATGGAGGTTTGTGTAACCCATCGGTTTTGACTTTTAATCCAGATTGGGGTACCGAACAGGAACAACAAGCAAGCAAAATATTTAATTATCCTTCAACCTCTGGCATTCAAAAGCCGGAGAATGAAGAAGAGATTGCCTTCATGAGTGTAAGTCTGTGACTGACAGAGTTTCAGTCTGTGATTTATTTCATTGTTTCCCTACTTGTGCGTATCAACTTGTGGAGTCTTTCATCAGGTTCTTGAATTAGGGGCACTTATTAGGACAAAACAAATTACATCTGAGGAGCTTACTAGAATATTTCTGAAGAGATTAAAGAGGTAACAGAGTGGAAAATGCACTAATCAACATCTTTTGCTGTCTGATATTTAAATTTGTTTTTCTAATACTATTGGTGTGTGTGGAAACAAAAGCAGGTACAATTCTGCTCTTGAAGCTGTGGTTACTTATACTGATGAATTAGCTTATCAGCAAGCAAAAGAAGCTGATGATTTGCTGGCTCAAGGAAAATATTTGGGTATGTCTTGTATCTATATATTATCAGGATAATCCAAAATTAATAGGAATCTTCTCGTTCTTGTTAGTTTACCATCAATTTGATACAAGCAGTGAGAGTTTTCAGAGTGGAGGTACGATGCCTGACAAATATTATTTTTCAGAACCATCACATTAACCCAACAAAAGCAATTGATTGTTAAGATGTTAACCTTTTAAACTCATTGACTTTTAGAAATTGCCTTATCTGAATAGTTTATCAACATAAGTTTTAGACAGTTCCCAACTATTAAGGATTGAGAACCTGTTATTAGATCTTACAGATGGATCAACATTAAGTTTTGATCGAAAGTACTAAATGAAAAGGAGGGAGTCGTTTGTCTTCAATATGATGTGCAAAGGTTCATTTCATTGTTGGGGGAGCTTTACAGTCAGATTCTAATTTTCTGAAATGTATACTAAAATCTGGATGCGGTCCTTTTTTGCATATTTACTCATTGTTGAATTAATATTTGATTTCATAATGAATTGTTTATAGGACCTCTCCATGGGATACCTTATGGGTTGAAGGATATAATTGCAGTACCTCAATACAAGACTACTTGGGGTTCGACAACTTTCAAAAATCAAGTTCTCAACACCGAAGCCTGGGTTTACAAGAGGTACTGGACATATCTGAAACTGTATTACTCAATGTAGGAAGAGGATACATTATATTTAGCAAGTTGATTTTTTGACTCCATTTGTTACAGGTTGAAGTCTGCAGGGGCAGTTCTTGTTGCAAAGCTTGTTTCGGATCTCTGGCATATGATGATATCTGGTTTGGTGGCAGGACAAGGAATCCATGGAATATTGAGGAATTCTCGACAGGTTCATCGGCTGGTCCTGCTGCCTGCACCTCCGCAGGTATTCTCCTGCTTTCATATTGTTAAATATTTGCTTTTCCTTCAGTCTGTTTCTTTGCTTTTCATCTTTGATTTTAGCAAACCTAGACCATATTTAGTTGCTGCCAAGTCTTGAACTGCTAGAAATGAGAAAGTATATTCTTTAAACAGGTATGGTGCCATTTGCAATTGGTTCAGAAACAGCTGGTTCCATGACCTACCCTGGAGCTCGATGTGGTGTGACAGCGCTGCGCCCAACTTTTGGAACCGTTGGTCGAACTGGTGTTATGAGTATATCAGAAAGCCTTGTATATCCCAAAATCTTTTCTTGTGGTCATTTTCCCTTTTTTCTTCCACCATTTTCTTTTGGTTGGTCCAGTGTGGTTTCAATCTAAATCCGTGTTTGGCAGGATAAGCTCGGACCATTCTGTAGAAGTGCTGCTGATTGCACAATTGTTTTGGATGCTATTCGAGGAAAGGATCCAGATGATCTCTCATCAAAAGACTTTCCATTTGCCGATCCATTCTCAGTTGACATTACAAAACTTACAGTTGGCTATCTTGAGGATGCTGAGAAGGAGGTTAGATGGGCTATTTCTTTATTTTATATTAAGTGTTAACTAACTGCCAGCTCTCATATGGTCATGGTGGTATGGTGCTTACATGTTCACCATATTATCAGGTCCTGCCTTCAAGAAACGTTAGTACTCGAAGCTAGAAAAGTGTTTAACTAACTCCCATCCGGTGCCAAACATGTTCGGGTCATTTGCATTGCAAATTTTGTTGTATTCTATTGAGTTTTTTCACCTGCTAGACTAATTTAGATTTAGTTTTCCCTAAAAATTCAACTTTTTGGATGAAAATGCTAGGTTGTTCAAGTTCTGACAGAAAAGGGCATTAAAATGGTTCCTTTTAAACTAAATTACACAGTCGACTCTGTTCAAGGAATCCTAAACTTCACAATGGATGTCGACATGTTGGCTCACTTTGATGAGTGGCAACGCTCTGGGAAGGATGATATTTATGAAGCTCAGGATCAATGGCCTGTCGAATTACGCCGTTCCCGCATAATTACTGCAGTAGATTATATACAGGTTAGTTGTCTACTCAGTCTGCATCAAATATTTCAGAAAATGAAAATTGCAAAGAAAAAACTGAGAAAACTAGGTGATTTCCATGATTAATGAAAACATAAACTACCCACGTAGACCATTTCTCATGATTCAAATCACTATATTTCATGTAAAAATCTAGTTCTAGACCTTTTGGGTTAAGTCCATGTATTAGTTCCTGGTTGACATTGCTACCTAACAGACCTGTGAATCATTATATTCTCAACTGCAGAACTGCTTCATAGAAGTTATAATGATTTATAGTCAATATGTGATTCATCATCAATTGTATTGAAGAGCATGAGTGGCAATTTAGATGCCGAAGTAAGGTTTGTCAATCACGAATGGCCAATTTGATCATTCCTACAGAAAAAGTGATTAATTGGAGAACTGAAAAGTAACATGTATGATCTTACTTTCTGAGACGTGTTAAAAATTAAGATTTTGTTAATCACTTTCCACAGGCACAGAGAGCACGAGGGAGATTAATTAGGGAGGTGAAAGAAAGTTTCACTGTTGATGCCTTCATTGGAAATGTAACTGACTGGGAGAAGGTTTGCTTGGGAAATCTGGTTGGTTTGCCAGTAATTGTTGTTCCAGCCGGTTTCAAATATATATCTAATCCACCTCAAGTGGATCTCGAAGAAGAACCACCATTACTACTGGCATTTATGCTCCTCCTAAGCATGATCACATCGTAAGCTCCATACCAGCCTCAACCTTTGCATTTACCATCTTCTCATTCTCTCAATTGTGAGCTTTTTATTTGTCAATCATTTTTTTGGGTGCTATCTAGTGTGTCGTATAAAAAAATCTCTGAAGTTGCTTCAGTGATCCTGAGGCATTCTGTATATGGAGTAAATTGATTGTGTTCTTTTTCCCCCTTTCCCACATGTAGGCTTTGGCATTAGCAATGGCATATCAGTCAGTCACAGATCACCACAAGCAGCGCCCACCTATAGATAACCTGGGGCCAAATGACATCATCCCAGATCCACCTACAGTTACCATCCCTCCTGGAATATTACATCTTTGAAGGTTTCCTATCTTGAGTTCCAATGTGTATGCATCCTTCAGCACCATTATTGGGAAGTGCATCAGATTATTTATTTATTATTTTTTTTTGCATACAGAATGAGTAGTGTAAAAGTAGTATGTGCTAAAGATAGTATCTACATTAATGTACAAAACATGATTATGTGAAAGGCAGTGGTAACTTGTTTTAAATAACAGAAACTAATGATAATAGTGCCAGTGGGATTGAAATTTATGTTTCTTAAAAGTCAATGTTTTTCATGTACAATTGCTGTGAGGACTTAATCAAGTGTCATGTTCTTCATAAAAGCTATGTGTTCGTAGCCTGTAGAAAGGGGGAAAAAAGGTTGTGTATGGGACCAAACTATGAAAACAGGAATGCCGAATTAGAATTATGATGTCTTTGGGCATTAGCAGAAAAGCCTCTGAAGTGAGTCTGGTGTCATGGATAATGAATTGGATAAAGCTTAGAGCACTAGAAAATAAATTCATGAGGGCTTTGGGGCATAAGGAAAAGCACTTTTGGTAGAAAGCTAGAAAGTCAATTATTGATTCTGCAAATGCACAAATTGTGGACGGTTCAAGATTAGACCTACCAAGAATACTGCATCTCTGTTGTCAATGTTATCCAAAAGGGGGCAGCAAAAGATTCCACAATCAATTCCGTGGTGCCATTTTGGGAAAAGGTAACAAGTTGTTATTTGGTTATCTGGGTTGCACAGAAAAGCGAACATGTGTAATACTGATTTGTGGATGAAATTGTTGGTCCAAATTGAATTAGCAAAAGAGAACACTAATTATTCATTTAGATTGAGGAGTTGGAACTGATAATTATTGAGGTGGAAACAATGTAATGCAATAATATGGTCTGAGTTCAACATTTAATGATTATTAATTTTCCTCTATTAGAGATGATAAGTTCATTCTTTCATTGAGATAAACTTTCTTTCCGTCAAGATTTTCCTCTCTTTCATGCTGTCTTCTTGACTGTATCCCTTTTATTTGGCATCATTTTAGTGGTCTTTGTGTTTACTTTCTCATTTGTTGATTTTGTCCTTTTTCGGATCAAAAGCATGCATTATTTTTATTAGGTTGGTGAAAAGTGTACGTATCAAGAATGTAAAACGAGAATGTCTGTGCACGTATATTTGACACGATTGCTACCACCCCTGCTAGTCTTCGCTCTCCATGACCAATTGACCATGAGTAGTGGTAAAGTATAATTTTTTTCTAAGTTGGGGGTAGGCAATTCCAATCTGTTTAGGCTGTTTTAATTTTTACGGTTTATGGTAAATGAGTAAAATTATTAAAAGATAAAACGGGTAAAGAGAGGTAAGCTGCAAAATGAATCAGTGACCAAATCCGATTTGTTCTTTTCACCAAAGATAGTAACATAACGGTAAAATAAAACTGAATTGTACTGGACTGTCGCGGTAGTTGAGACTGAGATCTAAGACTGACCATTTTTATTGGATTGATCTTAACATTTGACAGCCACTAAACTCAGCACTAAAGTCTCCCTTCCACTTGCCTACATCCACATCCACTCGAGACACGAGTGCGTCGGAATCAGACGCTTTCACCATCAACACTTGGAAAAGAGAAATATCTCATTAAAAAGCTTGTTTTGAATGTGTTTTTGGATAATATCATCTAAGTGTAATTAGTTTGATGGGGTGACGTCACGTCAATGGATGCGAATGACGGACCTTTTTCGATACAAATGAACAGACTGTGTCCATATTTGAAAGAAAAATAAAAGTGACGGACCCATTTGTTATTTTGCCATGAATCTTGATGATATCGGCCTATTCCAAAAGTTGTTGCCTAAAAAGTCAAATTTTGCAGTGAAGAAGATACCAGCGACTGCAATTTTAAAATAAGGGTCACGTTATTGGACCACCTTAGGTCCCAAACCCATGGCCTAAACTCTGTAAAGCAGTTGGGAAACTAATAAAAATTAATAAAATCTAATCATTTAACTGTACAATTTTTTAAATAGTGCAGTTACATCTTAAAAATAATATTTAGTCAAAGAATAGATAAAATATACTTAAATTCAATTAAAAAATAATAATAAATTTATTTAATTTACACAATAAATAACTTATATATAAAATAATAATAATAAAGCCAACTTTTTTCCTTAAAAAAAAGAGAGATGGGAAAGTGGACCAAACCTAAATATATTTTTAATTCCATAATTTCCCTATAACAAAAAAACTTTTTATTACAAATTACTATGCTATTAAAATAATGAAATTCTTTTCAAACAAAAACTAATGGAATGACACAGTTATAGTTCATTTGCTAAATATTACAATTAGGACATTTATTTAATTTAAGAATAAAATAAGATATATGTTAAAAAAGCAATAAAGTAAGATATTGAATAAATTAAAACTATTGTTGCAAAATATTAATTCATTTTATTTAAATAAAATAAAATTTAGACCGACGGTCATTGGTCGTTAAGAGCATGCTATCCGAGATTAGAGAATAATTACTAATTAGGTTTCATATTTGGACACGCAGACAAATTAACTGGCACGCACTTATTGATTTCACATATAGGAAAATTTGGTAACTATCAAAGTGACGTCATTAATCAGGCCGGTTTTCTTGTCCGTGTCATCACCATTATTCTAAAAAAGAATTTTTTTATTTTTATTTTTTATATTTTGCAATTTTCATTTTTAGAATTTGGATACAGATAGAATAGAGAGAGAGAGAGAGAATGACAGACGCTATTGAAATTCTGACAAAACAAACTAAAAATTTGTATCTCTGTGGTATTCCCGTAATTACCTCAAATAAGGAGGGTACATTCATCTCAGCTACTTTTGCTCTCTTGTTTATATGCCCATGTTTAGCGCATTGTCTCCTTTCTCTCTGATCCGCCGTCCCGTTCCCCTATAAATCCGTCTCTCTTCTCTTCTCTCTCTTTATATTTTCTCAATATTCCGTTTTCCTCATTTACATTTTATCATTACTATCTGTTCTCTCTTTAGATCCAGCGCACCGTTTTATCTGATCCAGGTAACGTAACGAAGTATGACTTTCATTTTTCATTTTTTTTTGTTTGAGTCTTCCTTTTGTTTGACGCAGATCAGGTTTTGATTGTTTTGATTTTTTTTGTCGAGATTTTGTTGGTTTTGATTTAATGTTGTGATGATGAATGTGCGTGTAACAGACTTGCATGCAATTCGCGCTCGTTTTGAAATTCCTTCTGTTATTTTTGTTTTAAAACGACGATGTTTTAATATTTATTTGCTTGATCGATTGATAGATCAGAGATGCTTATTAGTGACTGATAAGATCAATCTCATGTGTTCTGTTTTGCGTGTCCGTTTTAATAATAATTGAATGCGTTTTTGGATTGATGATTTCAATGCTACGGATCTGATATGAATTTGTCCTTCGTATGAGTTTTCTCTTTAATTTTCATTCTTATTTAAATTTGTTATTTTATTTGTATTCTCTTTCAGTTGTTTCTTTAACTGTGAGGCTGATTTTGATAATACAGAATATTGTTTATGAAAAGAAAAAAACACTTATGGATTAGATATTAATTCGTGTAGATCTTTACTGTTCAGATGGCAACGCCAGCAGCAGCCGGGGAGGATGGTACAGAGCAAGAGTGAAATCTATTTCCATCCAGTGACAGCTTAGTGATAACGGCCTTGTCAACCCGAATCCTGGACCTCCACGGGAAAACTCTCACTTTATCATCTATTATTGCACCTCGGCTGGTAATCATTCTCTATCCACAATGTTGTATGTGCTTAGAGTGCTATTCTACATTCTCTAATTTATTACCTGAAATTTTCTTTAAAGTTAAATGTCCATGGGAAAAATTTTTATAGGTTTTAATAATTTATTATATAATTATTTGTATTTGTGGCCTCTCAACATTTGGTTATAAACAGTTCCAGGTTTTCTACTATTACTTGCTGACCTTGCTACTGTTTCTTGCTGTCAAATGTTATACATAAAAGTTAAAAATGAGAGTACATGGTAATAATAGCAACTCTGGTTGGATTACAAATTTGCAGTATCTTTTGAAATATTTGGATTACAATATTTTTATACTGTGAATTTTTCAGCTTCCACACTAACAGAACCTTTGTGATAATTTGTTTTATTCTTAGGCCCGCGAGGTGGTTTAGATGAGCCATTTGCATGGGACAGCAGAGAATTTCTGAGGAAGCTCTGCATAGGGAAAGGTTCTTATTTTCTACTATCATTGTCAGTTGGTTTCATTAGTTTTCTTCTCTCTAGATCAATTTTGTGTGTGTGTGTGTATGAAATGCAGGAGGTCACATTCCCAGTAGATTATGCTGTACCCAACATAGGCCGAGAATTTGGCACTGTCATCCTCGGTGACAAAAATGTAGCAATGCTGGTTGTCTCAGAAGGCTGGGCAAAGGTTCGTCCTTCCATTACCAGATTTGAGAGTTTGCACTTTTGTTTTGGTCCTTAGTATTTATTAGCTGAACGTGATATATGCAGGTTAAGGAACAGGGTTCCCAGAAGGGGGAAGCAAGCCCCTTCCTTGCAGAACTGCTACGTCTCAAGAGCAAGCAAAGCAACAAGGTCTTGGCCGCTGGAGCAAGGTTCTTTTAACCCTTCCTTCGATGCATTCTATTGTAAAAATCTAATTTTTTCTCTATGTTCCTTGGGTATAAAAGTTGAGATCTAGTGGAAAGTAAATTTATTTTGAAGAAACTAAAAGATGTATGAACTCAGAACCTCATTTATATTTGCTTTTGCTGAAATAGATGATATTTGAAAAAAAATGTGCTAAATAAACTATATTTAATAAGAAATATTTGGCAATGCTGGAGTATTGCATTAAGAATGAAATGTTGCTTTCCTAAATTTCTTAAAATTTTACAAGACACCACATTATGTTATTAAACATATTTTGATGTGCAATATTTTCAGTTGCATGTTAATGCTGAAGTTTTTGAGAATTATTGATTCTATAAAATTTTAAAATGGTTTGTCTTGCTCTTGGTAACTGAATAGTATTTTTGCCGTCAATTACTTTTTCATAAATGTTTTTAACGACATTAAATGAATGGATAAAATCTCATGTATAATTATCTTGTAGAGGACATAATGTTATATATTTAAAATTATTTTATTGATGTACTTTCCTTTAAAGAAGAGTTTATATGATCACTTTTGTCACAGTCCTAATCCTTGTTTGATCTAAGTTTATAGGTCCCTTTTATTCTTCCACATACTGAAATGATTAGTACCACCACAAAATATCTTAGTTAGGTGCACACATGATGAAAGAATTTTCCTAAGAACCCTGGGAATAAAAGAAGTTTCTATAGCTTAACTAGGATCATGGATTCTAGAGTACTAATCCGGCTTTCATTTGTATTAGTGATATTGCATTTTCATCAAGCTTGAGTCTAATGTGAGTGGGCTTGTGCATTGTGAGCGGTCTGCTTTTTAGTGAAAATGACTGGCTTAGCAATAAAATTGTTGCCTAAATTTATGCATAAATGATGGGTGGTCTTCATTTCTTGATCATAGGTACTAGGTGCTGCCGAGGGGCTTCCATTAGGAACCTACCACCATCCGCCATTGGTGATTCTAGTAACTTCAATGCTATGGCTCTGTTAGATGCAAACAAGGGAAGACCTATGCAAGGTATTGTTGAGCAGGTTCGAGATGGCAGCACTCTCCGCGTATACCTGCTTCCAGAATTTCAGTTTGTCCAAGTTTTGTTGCAGGAATCCAGGTAAATGTGATGCTCCTTGATTGTTTGCATGTAAATTTTTATTTAACTTGTTTTTTATGCCTTCTCGACCAGTACTGCTTGATGTCTATATTTCTCATTCTTCCTGTTTCCATTAAGGCTCCAGCTGTGGCTAGGAGGGCCCGCAGCTGCTACCAAGCAGATACTACTTTGTCTGGAGGAGACCAATGGAGATGTTTTGGCAGCTGAAGCAGTAGCTCCCTCTGACCTGCTCAGAGACTTGCAGCCTCAACAGCCTCAACAGCCTCAGCTGGACAGCAATCCACTGATTGAGCCATTTTGCATTAGATGCCAAATATTTTACAGAAATGCGTGTTTTGAATAGAGAGGTAAATGCATTTCTAACAAAGTTGTCTTCTTTATATCCCCATTGTTTAGATGGCCTAAATTCAAAATTGATTCTTGTAGGTCCGTAATCGTCCTGAAGGTGTTGACAAATTCAAAATTTGATTGGGTCAGTGTTTTTATCCTGATGGGGAAACTGCAAAAGACCTAGCAATGGAGCTTGTGGAAAATGTATGTGCATAAACTCTTATCTTATCTTACTTTGATGCTGTGTGTGTATATATATATGCATAACTTTCTACTGTAGCTGAATTGAGGATTGTGATGTTGATGCTTGCTTCCGTGTTGGTATTCTTAGAGTGTTTCCTTGTTCATGACATCTCATAGATGCTCCATTATTTGGAGCTATGATGAAAAGTGAGGAAATGTTGACACTCTTTTAAAATGCACCAATTCACATAGAAAATATTGAAATTGAATGTAATATGTGTTGAAAAAAATAGACAACTGAAAATGAAAATGTTTAGAAGAAGGCAGGTCTGCTGTTTGTCTACTTTGTCAATTTCTGCCCAGCTATTTCATTGTTTACTGCCAAGTGTGTATTGTATTTTGTTGAAATGGGATAGTTCAGGAAATGTTAAGTTCTCCTGTTTCTATACTTTGTGGGTATGAACATGCTATGTGGCTTGAATTAATATTATCTTTTTTATTCTGACTGGTAGTGGTGCTTTTTTAAGTTAATGTAAAATTTCTTCAATTAGTTCTCAAATATG